>JABMCL010003865.1:205000-206401 GCA_018857735.1 Alviniconcha marisindica | reverse complement strand
GGGGGGAAAGCCACAGAAACCGTAAGGTTTATTAGGGACGGGAAAAGGGGGGGGAGGGGTATGGGGGTGGATAAGTAAGTAAACATGGTGTGCTTAACGTCCACAAAAAACCGTAAGGCTTATTAGGGACGGGGAGAAGGGGGAAGGGGTATGGAGGTGGATAAGTAAAGAAAAACATGGTGCTTAACGTCCACAGAAACCGTAAGGCTTATTAGGGACGGGGAGAAGGGGAAGGGGGTATGGAGGTGGATAAGTAAGTAAACATGGTCTTAACGTCCACAGAAACCGTAAGGCTTATTAGGGACGGGGAGAAGGGGGAAGGGGTATGGGTGGATAAGTAATTAAACATGGTGCTTACGTCCAAGAACCGTAAGGCTTATTAGGGACGGGGGAAGAGGGGGAAGGAGGTATGGAGGTGGAGGAAGAGGAAAAAATTTCTGTTTAACGTCCACAAAACGTAAGGCTTATTAGGACGGGAGAGGGGGGGGAAGGGGGTATGGAGGTGAAGTAAGTAAACATGGTGTGCTTAACGTCCACAGAAACCAAAGGCTTATTGGGACGGGGAAAGGGGGGGGGGGAAGGGGGTATGGAGGTGGATAAGAAGTAAACATGGTGTGCTTAATCCACAGAAACAGTAAGGCTTTAGGGACGGGAGAAGGGGGAAGGGGGGTATGGAGGTGGATAGATAAACATGGTTGTGCTTAAACGTCCACAGAAAAACGTAAGGCTTATAGGGGGGGAGGGAAAGGGGGTTTATGGAGGTGGGGGGAGAGGGAGATTATATACCTTCGTTTACACTGTCATCACCAGAACGACTCCTGCATTAAAAGATGGGCAGCGATGAGAGCCGTTTTAATGTTTCATTAACTGTGAGGGACAAAGTCACAAGACAGTGTCCACAGACCGCAAACTTTATGAAGAGAAAGGAGAGCCGAAGCGGAATCGAACCGAGGTCCTGTTTACCAGCCAAACGCCTTACCGCTAGGCCAAACCGGCTCACACACGTCCTTTCGCGCGCATGTATTATTAGCATGCGCTTTGGATACATGCAGACTCTAGGCCTTGCCAAAGCACGCACCTATTCATAACTTTCCCACCGACCCATTCGCCGGAGGCTGCTATAACTTTTACTAAAATTAGAACTGTTGACGCGTTTTCCGGTTCGAAAAAAAAAATGGCAGAAGGTATACAGAATAGGAGTGAATCGTGTGGCTAGCTGTGTATGCAGTCTATGCCTGTATAGTTACAATCAGAGAAAACTCAACAACGTTCGAACGCAATGGTTCGAAAGCAGTTAAGGTAATTAAGCTACTGCTTGGAAAGGAATGTTCCTGTGGATCTCCCCTGTCTACTCCACATGATGCTAGACAGTGCTGACACAAAGAGGCAACGATTAGTGGC
>JABMCL010003865.1:0-195000 GCA_018857735.1 Alviniconcha marisindica | reverse complement strand
TTTAACAGCTCTGCATTCTCAACAGAGGGGACCTTAATTTCTACATCCGTGGTGCCCCAGTGTGAGCGCATTTTTTCTATCCCGGGAATTCTCAACATGCGATAGAAATATATATATACCTAGGTTATATTTCTGGCAGTATTCGAAGCATTTAGAGCTACATTCTCACTTACTCTAGATTTAAAAAGAGAGAATCTTTAATAGCTATGGATTCTCAACAGAGGGGACCTTAATTTCTACATCCGTGGTGCCCCAGTGTGAGCGCATTTTTTCTATCCCGGGAACTCTCAACATGCGAGAGAAATATATATATATATACCTAGGTTAGATTTCTGGCAGTATTCGAAGCATTTAGAGCTACATTCTCACTTGCTCCAGATTTGAAAAGAGAGAATCATTAATTCGCAACAGAGGGGACCTTAATTTCCCAATGTGGGCGCATTTCGGGAACCTATTTCTATTTTGCAAGTTCTCAACATTCGAGGGGGAAATATATATGTTTAGGTGGATTTCTGGCAGTATTCGAAGCATTTAGCAGTATATATTCTCACTTACTCCAGACTTAAAAGGGGAGAATCTTTAATAGCTTTGGATTCTGAACAGAAGGGATCTTAATTTCTACCCCAATGTGGGCGCATTTTGGGAACCTATTTCTATTCCGGGAATTCTCAACATGCGTGGAAAATATAGATATTTAGGTTAGATTTTGGGCAGTATTTGAAGCATTTAGAAGCATATATTCTCACTGACTCTAGATTTGAAAAGAGAGAATCTTTAATAGCTCTGGATTCTCAACAGAGTGGACCTTAATTTCCCAGTGTGAGGTATTTTTATTTCCGGATTTATCAACTTGCGAGGGAAATATATATTTTTTTAGGTTATATATCTGGCAGTACTCGAAGCATTTAGGGCTACATTCTCACTTACTCTAGATTTAAAAAGAGAGAATCTTTAATAGCTATGGATTCTCAACAGAGGGGACCTTAATTTCTACATCCGTAGTGCCCCAATGTGAGCGCATTTTTTTCTATCCCGAGAATTCTCAACATGCGAGAGAAATACATATATATATATATACACCTAGGTTAGATTTCTGGCAGTATTCGAAGCATTTAGAGCTACATTCTCACTTGCTCCAGATTTGAAAAGAGAGAATCTAATTCTCAATAGAGGGGACCTTAATTTCCCAATGTGGGCGCATTTCGGGAACCTGTTTCTATTTTGCAAGTTCTCAGTATGCGAGGGGGAAATATATATATTTAGGTGGATTTCTGGCAGTATTCGAAGCAGTTAGCAGTATATATTCTCAGGTACTCCAGATTTGAAAAGAGAGAGTCTTTAATAGCTCTAGATTCTCAACAGAGGGAACCTTAATTTCCCAGTGTGAGCGCATTTCGGGAAGGTATTTTTATTTCCGGATTTATCAACATGCGAGGGAAATATATATATTTTTAGGTTATATATCTGGCAGTATTTCAAGCATTTAGAGCTACATTCTCACTTACTCCAGATTTAAAAAGAGAGAATCTTTGATAGCTCTGGATTCTCAAGAGGGGGGACCTTCATTTCCCAATGTGGGCGCATTTTCGGAACCTATTTTTATTCCGGGAATTCTCAACATTCGAGAGGGAAAATATATATATTTAGGTGGATTTCTGGCAGTATTCGAAGCATTTAGAGCTACATTCTCACTTACTCTAGATTTAAAAAGAGAGGATCTTTAATAGCTGTGGATTCTCAACAGAGGGGACCTTCATTTCTACCCCAGTGTGGGCGCATTTTAGGAACCTATTTCTATTCCGGGAATTCTCAACATGCGTGGAAAATATATATATTTAGGTTAGATTTCTGGCAGTATTCGAAGCATTTAGAGCTACATTCTCACTTACTCTAGATTTAAAAGGAGAGGATCTTTAATAGTTGTGGATTCTCAACAGAGGGGACCTTAATTTCCCAACATGGGCGCATTTCGGGAACCCATTTCTATTTTGCAAGTTCTCAACATTCGAGGGGGAAATATATATATGTATATATTTAGGTGGATTTCTGGCAGTATTCGAAGCATTTAGCAGTATATATTCTCACGTACTCCAGATTTAAAAGGAGAGAATCTTTAATAGCTCTAGATTCTCAACAGAGGGGACCTTCATTTCTACCCCAGTGTGGGCGCATTTTGGGAACCTATTTCTATTCCGGGAATTCTCAACATGCGTGGAAAATATATATATTTAAGTTAGATTTCTGGCAGTATTTGAAGCATTTAAAGCTACATTCTCATTTACTCTAGATTTAAAAAGAGAGAATCTTTAATAGCTTTGGATTCTCAACAGAGGGGACCTTCATTTCTACCCCAATGTGGGCGCATTTTAGGAACCTATTTCTATTCCGGGAATTCTCAACATGCGTGGAAAATATATATATTTAGGTTAGATTTCTGGCAGTATTCGAAGCATTTAGAGCTACGTTCTCACTTATTCTAGATTTAAAAAGAGAGAATCTTTAATAGCTGGGGATTCTCAACAGAGAGGGCCTTAATTTCCCAGTGTGGGTGCATTTCGGGAACCTATTTCTATTTTGAAAGTTCTCAACATTCGAGGGGGAAATATATACATTTAGGTTAGATTTCTGGCAGTATTAGAAGCATTTTAGCAGTATATATTCTCACTTACTCCAGACTTAAAAGGGGAGAATCTTTAATAGCTCTAAATTCTGAACAGAGGGGACCTTCATTTCTGCCCCAATGTGGGCGCATTTTGGGAACCTATTTCTATTCCGGGAATTCTCAACATGTGTGGAAAATATATAGATTTAGGTTAGATTTCTGGCAGTATTTGAAGCATTTAGCAGCATACATTCTCACTTACTCCACATTTAAAAGGAGAGAATCTTTAATAGCTCTAAATTCTCAGCAGAGCGGACCTTCATTTCTGCCCCAATGTGGGCGCATTTTGGGAACCTATTTTTATTCCGCGAGTTCTCAACATTCGAGGGGGAAAATATATATATTTAGGTGGATTTCTGGCAGTACTCGAAGCATTTGGAGCTACATTGTCACTTACTCCAGATTTAAAAGGAGAGAATCTTTAATAGCTCTAAATTCTCAACAGAGGGGACCTTCATTTCTACCCCAATGTGGGCGCATTTTGGGAACCTATTTCTATTCCGGGAATTCTCAACATGTGAGGGAAATGTATATATTTAGGTTAGATTTTTGGCAGTATTCGAAGCTCTTAGAGCTACATTGTTACGTACTCCAGATTTGAAAGAGAGAGTCTTTGACATTGTCACGTATTCCACATTTGAAAGAGAGAGTCTTTGATACCTCTGGATTCTCAACAGAGATCAGAGATTCGGGTACGCATCGAAGAGTAGGGAAGGGAGAGAGAGAGAGAACGCGAGAGGGGGGTGGGGGGGGGGGGGCGGGGGGTAGGGGGAGACATCAGGTAGGGAGGGGGGAGGTGTTCACCGGTTTGTATCGACCGTTGCGACAGGTGCAGATGCAAACAAAAGAGCAAACAGCCTGAGCCAGAACCAACAGACAGCGCCCACAGAGGGAGGGAAGAGGGAGACGTGCACACGGACACACACACACACACACACACACTCTCTCTCTCTCTCTCTCTCTCTCTCTCTCTCTCTCTCTCTCTCTCTCTCTCTCTCTCTCTCTCTCTCTCTCTCTCTCTCTCTCTCTCTCTCACACACACACACACACCACACACACACACACTCTCTCTCTCTCTCTCTCTCTCTCTCTCTCTCTTCTCTCTCTCTCTCTCTCTCTCACACACACACACACACACACACACACAACACACTCTCTCTCTCTCTCTCTCTCTCTCTCTCTCTCTCTCTCTCTCTCACACACACCACACACACCACACCACTCTCTCTCTCTCTCTCTCTCTCTCTCTCTCTCCTCTCTCTCTCTCTCTCTCTCTCTCTCTCACACACACACACACACACACACACACACACACACACACACACACACACACACACACACGCACACACACACACAACCGCGGGGAGGGACGGAGGGAGGGAGGGAGAGAGGGAGGAGGGAGTAGGGAAAGAGAAGTGGGGGGGGGGAGGTCCGAGTCAACAGTTAAATCTTCAGTCTTGGACCCCTTCCCAAGAGCTTTGTCGGCTGAGCAGACTCAGAGTGGCAGGTGCGCTGCTCCTCAGGTATATAAACCGGGCCCGTTGTCACAGAACCGCAGAAGCAAGTCCAGCTAGCGGCCTTCGAGAACAGTCCTCCAGCTGCTCTTCCGCAAGCGTTGTCCTTTCACTCCGACACTCGTGCGTGTCACATCTTCCGCCGTCCGCTGTTCACGCTTAGCCCGCTCGTCTTCGGGCTTCTTCGGGGATTCTCTTCGCTCTTCAGTTCCAAGTCTCTGGATTTTCCCGTGAGCGAAACACACACGTGTTGGTCTCTGCTTTTTCTCCACCGCAAAGATTCAAGGATTTCGAGAGTTCGCTCCCCATCGTGTTTCCCCGAGACTGTCTTCGTTTCGATTTGTAACGAAGTTGCCGAAGAGAACTGCCGTTCACTGTCAAAACCTAGTCGTCGAAACATCTGGAGTTGGCAAGTCTGAACTCTTTCTCTCGAGAAAAAAAAAAAAAAAAAAAAAAAACTGCAAGAGCGATTTCTCCTCCCCTAGCAGCCAAGAAAAGATAACCAGGACAATCCAGGAAGACTTGCGTTTCGTTCGCTGTTGCGGGCCTTTGTTCCGGACACAGACGGAAGACGTGTGGCGGACGTTCCGGCATCAAGATGATGCTGTTGCGTGCTATCTGTGGACTCGCGGCACTGTGTACCCTTCTTCCAACACCGGCAGGTAAGTCGGACATGTTGCAATTGTGCATTGCTTGTTTGTTGGCTAAGCGCAGTCAGTTCTCAGTGACGTATGGTTTCCTGCGTTCTTCAAAAACATGTTTGTAGTGTATGTGTGTGTGTGTGTGTGTGTGTGTGTGTGTGTGTGTGTGTGTGTGTGTGTGTGTGTTGTCTGTCTGTCTGTCTGTCTGTCTGTGTTTTTAACCCCTTTCGTCCTGAGATGACCCGATGTGGTTGAGGGGACGTTAAAACCCAAGATCTAACTGACCTGCAACCCTTTCACCGCCGAAGTTGTGCAATAGCTAATTTTGATGTAGATTGCTTTTATATAGCTCTATTCTCCGCTCTCCGGAAGACTCACTGAATCTCTTACAGTAGTCATCTAAAAATAGTACCAGAGATACACCGATGTAAAATAACCAGAAACACTCTTCTCTTTGTCTGTCTGTCTGTCTGTCTGTCTGTCTGTCTGTCTGTCTGTCTGTCTGTCTGTCTCTCTCTCTCTCTCTCTCTCTCTCTCTCTCTCTCTCTCTCTCTCTCCTCTCTCTCTCTCTCTCTCTCTCTCTCTCTCTTCAGTGCAAACTGTGCTCCATTTTGAAATTCATTATTCAAGCAGGACTTTCAAATAAGACGGGCAATAGGGAAGAATGTTCCCGTGGGCATCGTATGAAGCCTTCACGGCAGGGAATATGGTTTATAGTTCATGAAAGCGTTTGCATGAACCGTAGAGAACTTAAAAATCTGAAACAGAACGAGGCCCAGAGCGTTCGTGCGAACTCATCACGCAAGGGAGCTAATCAGCGCTCGAAATACGTAACACGAGTATAACAACAAAGACCTCAGTCGCCTACGGTAACTCTCACCATGCATGCGTGTAAATACAAGGTACGTAAACCCCACCGGAAGTACATCCTTTGTTGTTGTACTTGCGCAACGTATTTCGAGAGCTAATTAACTCCCTTGTGTGTTGATTCGTAGAGAACATTAGTAGCTTTGGGACAACGCTCTGAGATTTATAAGTCTCGTTCATGCTTGTGTTGCTTCGGGGATTTTCTTCTAATACAATGTGTGTGTGTGTGTGTGTGTGTGTGTGTGTGTGTGTGTGTGTGTGTGTGTGTGTGTGTGTGTGTGTGTGTGTGTGTGTGTGTGTGTGTGTGGTGTGTGTGTGTGTGTGTGTGTGTGTGTGTGTGTGTGTGTGTGTGTGTGTGTGTGTGTGTGTGTGTGCGTGGTGAAACAAGCTAGTGTCTCTGTTCAACCGGCCATGCAGTCATCGCTAGAGATGTATATGATAAAAAATATAACAATAAAGAGGAGTTGGTGAGAATCCCTTTCTCCCAATAGTGGGGAAGGCGGGGGGGGGGGGGGGTGGGGGTGGGGGAGGGAGTTATGAGGGCTGAAAGTGCCTTACAATAACCATACAAGGAGAAAAAGAAAAGAAATTACAGGTCACGACAATAATTATGAGATCCAAACATAATTATAAAAGGTTCAGAAGAACGCTTATTAATCGTTATGACACGGACACACAATCTGCAAATTTTCGGGGAAATCCCCTTTGTCAAGCCACAAAACGACACTTCAACAACAGTTAAACGATTAATAACGATGAAAAATGGAGATTTTTTTTATATCTTTTTTTGTTTGTTTGAGATGTTGTTTTCTTGTCCAATGTTAGGAAGATTGATAATAATTACATTATGTATTGACAATATTTATATGTCTATGGAAGATTTGTATATATATATATAAACGGAAGATTGACAATAATTATACGTAAACTGCCTGATGGTGCGAATGCGAATGGGACGGTAGCTGGAGCTTTGTCAGACAGAAAGCAACGCTAGAAAGGTAATCTTCACAGCAAAGTGTCAGCACACAGTTGCACTAGGAATGTTTAGTGGTGCAAAGTACAATCATCACACATTCTGGCTATTCATAAAACAGCACTAAATTATAACAACAACAACAACAGCAACATTGGGGTAAGTGGTGCAGCATTGCGGTAAAACGTTATCTACAAGAGATGTGTGTTGTTGTTTTTCAAGTGTAGGTGATCAGAGTGGTAGAGTGGTGGGTGGGGGACCAGAGCCGGGGGACTCGATGTAAGAACAGATAGACATGCAGCGGTATTTGAAAGCCGGTTTCCTCAGTACTCAGTACCCACACAGTATCCTTATTGCAGCAGCCACACAGACCTTGACCGATAAAGGTTAAAATCCAAACACATAAAAGATTCAAAAGAACGCTTATTTATTATGACACAGACACACAGTCTGCAAATTTTCGGGGTAATCCCCTTCGTCAAGCTACAAAACGACACTTGAACAACAGATAAACGGTTAAAAACGATGAAAAATGAGATGAAAAAGGTTACAAAAAGTGGCCCTTCTTATCAAAATCTGAGCATAGTTCTTACGTGATCCAACTTAGTCTACATATTTTAAAGCCACTGCTTCGCGTTCATTTATGTATATTTAACTTCAGTATATAATTGAATGGTCAAAGTTTATTACTCACAGCAAACGTGCCTTGGTCGCCAGCGAAGTAATTAGATTAATGGACTACACTACGTGGAAGAAACGAACTCAAGGGAACACACTACGGGGAAGAAACGAAATCAAGGGAACACACTACGGGGAAGCAACCAAATCAAGGGAACACACTACGCGGAAGAAACGAAATCAAGGGAATACACTACGGGAAAGTAACCAAATCAAGGGAACACACTACGGGGAAGTAACCAAATCAAGGGAACACACTACGGGGAAATAATCAAATCAAGGGAACAGGCTACGGGGAAGTAACTGAATCGAGAGAAGACAAAACGAGAAATAAATTCAACCTCAGTCCTTGGTAATGGTCAACTGATACACATACACGGCCGTTAAATCATCTGAAATCTGAACGCTCCCTTTTCCTTTTCCTTCTCTCTTGCGGAGGAAGGGGCTAGGTTCAAAAGTTACTACAGCTCTCATTTATGTGCCAGTCAATACAATACCACTTGTGGGTCAAGACGAAAGCTTGTGGAGAAAGGGACGGGGTTTAGAACTCGCTGTATTGTTCGTTTTTCTGCCAGTCATCACAATATCACTTGTGGGTCAAGTCGAAAGCTCGTGGAGAAACGGGCGGGGTTTAGCACTATACCCTGAATTCCAAGCAGAAGGGAACATTCTCCTTCTCTTTTTTTCTCTCTTTTTTATATATATATATATATATTTATTTTTATGCATAGTCCTCGGGTCCTCATTGCAGGGTATGGAGTTTAAGTAGAGAGAGAGAGAGAGAGAGAGAGAGAGAGAGAGAGAGAGAGAGAACTCGAACTCGAAAACTTTATTTTAACAAGGATTGTAGTTTAGGTTCAGTCGAAAAACCTGTCTAACAACTAGTCCTTGCTAAGCTACTGATGAATAGATATCAAATTACAGCATTACTTATATACATAATATAGGCATGAATGAGTGAGTGAAACGTTATACATGAGAATTTCCACACAAAACATAGCGTGCTCACAGCGCTAGATGAACACATGCCATACATCATTCAGTTACATATTATGAGCATACGGTGAGAGAGAGAGAGAGAGACAGAGAGAGAGAGAGAAGAAAAACTCGCTTCATAGTCCATTGTTCCCAGTCAGGGGGTACGGAGTAATAAAAAAAAATATATATATATATAAAATATATAATAAAAACGCTTAAAATCTGACACTGACGTTGCCATATTGTCCCTTTCGTGTGTCCATGCAGATGCCGGGAAGAAGGTGTTCTGCTACTACAGCAGCTTTGCCCAGAACCGTCAGGGAGTGGGCAAGTTCCTGCCCGAGGACATCGACCCCTACCTGTGCACCCACATCATCTTCGCCTTCGTCGACATTAACCAGCGGGGCACCGACCTCATGGCCTTCAACAGAAATGACGCGGGACCTTCTGGTGAGTGTCGTGGTCAGAATGTCGTGATCAATCTCCAAGCACTGGTTTACGACATCCTTCCTTCAGCCACTGCCGTATTTAGTTACGTCATACGTTCCTGAAAACTGTCAGCTAACGAGCAGTTTTCTGATGGTGCTCAAGCAGTAGTAAGTTTGTTACAAACAGCTCTCATTATATCGGACGTTGGTTTTATAACTGACCATGCTGCTTACGCCAGCTCAAATAAAACCAAAATCATTTGAATCGAGACGGAATTCTTTTTTCTTTTTCTTTTTACCCATGGGTGGATGCGTCTCATATTTACGTGGGTGATTGGGCGCTACGCTGCTTCCACAGTCATAATTATTAGTACCCAAACTTTCGGGGGGCGCTGACCGCGTCGGCGGACAGCTGCGCGGAGATAAAGAGTGCCCCCAAACTCCAGGCACTGGTCATAGTTCAGGAGCTGTGTGAGAGTCGAGGTGGCCGTCCTGAGCTGTCCGTCCTAACGAGCCTTCTGGTTTCCGTGGACGTAAAGAATTATTGAACCGTGCTTCGGCATTGGTCACAACTTGTCCCTAATATGTCAACTGACATCCGAGGACATTAAGCAACACTTCACCAGGCACTGGTTTACGACATCCTTCCTTGGAGGAAGGTGCCGGAAAGCGATGCTCGGAGTGTGTGTCGTGGAGTGAATGGTTGTGTGTGTTGTTGTTGTAACTGAACACTCGGGGGGTCACCTGGTATAATTATGTAATTGTACGTTGGCAAATGCGTTCCATTTGAGGTTGTATACGTGTTGTTGTTGTTGTTGTTGTTTTCTCTGGCGCGTTTCTTGTGAACCTAATGCAACATTCGCCATATCTCCCCCCCCCCCCCCCCCCCCCCCCTCCCGTTCTTGTGAACCTAATGCAACATTCGCCATATCCTCCCCCCCCCCCCCCCCCCTTCTTGTGAACCTAATGCAACATTTGCCATATCTCTTCTCCCCCCCCCCCCCCCGTTTTTTTGAACCTAATGCAACATTCGCCATATCCTCCCCCCCCTTTCTTGTGAACCAATGCAACATTCGCCCCTATCTCCCCCCCCCACCCCCCACCCGTTCTTGTGCTAATGCAACATCGCCATAT
Organism: Alviniconcha marisindica; assembly: GCA_018857735.1. NCBI lineage: Eukaryota > Metazoa > Mollusca > Gastropoda > Provannidae > Alviniconcha > Alviniconcha marisindica. The sequence goes on along the minus strand of JABMCL010003865.1, from coordinate 185,125 downwards.
CTCTCCCCCCCCCCCCCCCCAGTTCTTGAACCTAATGCAACATTCCCATATCTCTCTCCCCCCCCCCCCCACCCGACCCCCCCCCCCCCCCGTTCTTGTGAAAATGCAAACATTTTCCCCCCCCATACCTCTCCCCCCCCCCCCCCCCGTTTCTTTCCTATAACTTCCCCATATCTCTCTCCCCCCCCCCTCCCACCCCCACCCCCCCGTTCTTGTGAACCAAATAAACATTCGCCATATCTCTCCCCCCCCCCCCCCCCACCCCCCCCGTTCTTGTGAACCTAATCAACATTCCATATCTCTCCCCCCCCCCCCCCCCCCCGTTCTTGACCTGAACATGCTAGCTCCCCCCCCCCCCCCCCCCCCCCCCCAACCCCCCCGTTCTTGTGAACCTAGTCAACATTCGCCATATCTCTCTCCCCCCCCCTCCCCCGTTTCTTTGAACCTAATGCAACATTTGCCATATCTCTCCCTCCACCTCACCCCCAACCTCCCAACCCACCCATCCCAATCCTGTGCGGGTTGTGGTAATGGCAAATACCTCTTCTGAGACAACTCTGGTGAAGAAAGGAAAAAGGGGAAAAAGACAGACAGACAGACAAGCAGACAAACAGACTGACAAGCAGACAGAGAGACTGGCAGAGAGACAGAGACAGAGAGACAGAGAGAAAGAGACAGAGAGAGAAACAGAGATAGACAGAGACAAAGACAGACAGACAGACAGACAGACGGAGGCAGAGACAGAGAGACATAGACACAGAGAGAAAGAGAGACAGAGAGAGAAACAGAGATACAGAGAAAGAGAGACAGAGAGAGAAAGAGAGAGAGAGACAAAGACACAGAGAAAGACAGACAGAGACAGAGAGAGAAACAGAGACACAGAGAAAGAGAGACAGAGACTGAGAGAGACAGACAGAGATACACAGACAGACAGAGAGAGAGAGAGAAAGACAGACACAGACAGACAGAGGCAGAGAGACAGACAGACAGAGAACAGAGACTCAGAGAGACAGATACAGAGAAAGACAGAGAGAGACAGACAGAGAGAGAGAGGGGGGAGAGAGAGAGAGAGCAAGGAAAGGACCTGAAGTGAACTGACCGTGTCCTGCAGGTCTGTACGAGCGCACCATCTCCCTGAAGGAGCAGAACCCCGCCCTCAAGGTGCTGCTGGCGGTGGGAGGCTGGCAGATCGGCTCCAAGCCCTTCATCCCCATGATCAGCAGCTCCGACAACATGAGGCGATGGATCAAGAACGTCATCGCCTACCTCAGAAAGTGAGTGACCCATTTTGTCGTTGTTTATCGCCTCCACCCCCCTCTCTCTCTCTCTCTCTCTCTCTGTCTCTCTCTCTCTGAGTCTCTCACTGAGTCTGTCTGTCTGTCTGTCTCTGTCTCTATCTCTGTCTCTGTCTCTCTCTGTCTCTCTCTGTCTCTGTCTCTGTCTCTGTCTCTCTCTCTCTCTCTCTCTCTCTCTCTCTCTCTCTCTCTCCTCTCTCTCTCTCTATCTTCTTCTTCTCTCTCTCTCTGCCCCCTCTCCCTCCCTCTCCCTTCCTTTCCCCCTCTCTCTCCCCTCTCTTCTCTGGAAAATCTGGAATCTTCTTCTGCCCTCCATCAAAACCAAACCTGAGTACCATCAGCTGCTTTAAAAGACACCTGTATTCTGGTTATTCGGATATGATAGTGAAGGTGAGCAAACCAGCACCAAGAAAATTATATTCCTTGCACGTTTACTCGGCGAAAATACATTTCTCGTGTCTTATCCTGTCCAGGTACAACTTTGACGGTTTCGACATGGACTGGGAGTTTCCAGCAACAAGGGGAAGTCCGCCAGAGGACAAGTACCGCTACACTAAACTCATGAAGGTCAGCTTTTAGCAGGATTTCTCTCTTTGCTTTCTCTCTTCGCTTTTTGACAATATGTATTTGTAGAGAACGTGTAATCGCTTAGGGCCTGTGCGGGTTAGGCGTTCATTATTATTATTCTCTGCAGGCTCATAGCTCAACCAAAACAAATGTGTAGTAGTGCAACATATCATTTTTCACCGTGTAACTGTTGTTTAAGTGTTGTTCTGTAGCTTGAAAAAGAGTATTAGCCCGAAAATTCGCATGTTGTGTTTTAGTCCTAATAAATAGCCTTCTTTTTATTTTTTTATTTTTTATGTTTGGATCTTCCCTCTGCTCCATTTAGTGGGACTCCTGTGAAATAGAGGCTGTGGCTTTGTAGAACTTCGGGGATTGTATTGATAGTATAACTGTAGGCTTAACGTTTTCAGTCAGGAGGTCAGATAAAGTTTTTTTGTTTAAAAAAAAATCATATTTCTGTTCTTTTTCTGCCCTGGTGGTAAAGCCAAACCGGCTCACATACGCTCGCCATTCAAGAAGTTGCAGAAGCTATACTTAAGGAAGCAGAAGAAGAAGAAAAAAGACCTACCCAGACCCGAAACGTTCGTCTTGCTATTGTGAGAGTTTTGAAGAGAGTTTATGTGCAAAAAGTCTTTAAGCAATATAGTGAGCCTCTTGATATCTGTGTCAACAAAAGCTTGCAAGCATTTCCAGTACTTAGCTCTGGAGAATTGTCAGAGGTCTTGAGCTGGCACACAATTCAGACTACGCCTCGATACCTCGGAAACAACGCCAGTGTGTCTCAGATATTGTTATTATTGCGCGCTTCGGGCTCAAGGTAGATGTAAGTGGGAATAATTTTGCTTTACGTCCACAGAAATGAGGTTGTTTATTGGGGAAGGGGGGTGGTGGGGGGGGGGGGGGGAAGAGAGAGAGGGGGGAAGAAGAGAGGGGGAGAGAGAGTGAATTGGAAAACCCAACCCGGGCCCAAAAATGGTGGCCGGCCCCCAGAAAACAAAAATTTTAAAGGGCAGGCCCCTTCGTCACTGCCAGCAACTAGTGTACCGCAATAGACGTTTTCCCGGAAAATAACGGGGGAAGATAATTTACAGTTTTTTCGTACTCGGGAGAGTGAAGTCCCCTGAAGGGAGGCGGCAGCGGAGAAGAGCCGATCTGGGGAAGTTTAGATCTTCGGGCAAAACCCATTTAATTTAACTAGACACCACTGGGGGAACCTCATCCGTCTGCATGTTCCCCGAAACATTGAGTGCTTGATCGGCATTTTCTGATGCCTTTTGTTTTTTCGGGATCCGTCACTTGCCCACGTGTCAGCCCCCAAAAAAGCGTGCCTACTCAGCGCTACACCCGCAGGCATGGACCTATATATACAGGTCCATGCCCGTAGGCACTTTCCGAGTGCAGTCCCTTGGATTTCCGAAGATCGTCTATTGCTGTCTCAACTGCTGTGCGGAAGAGTCACAAAGACAATGTCCGTAGCTCAGCCGTTGAGAAACAACTGATGCAAAAGAAGTCCAGCTTTCAAGCCCAGCTCCATCTCCCTACTCTTGATCTCTTCTGGGCTAACTTGAGGGTCCAGCACCACCCCCTCCTCTTGATCTCGCCTGGACTCGCAAAAGTGTCTACCTTCTTCGTGAGAGTCCAGCTCACCTCCCTCCTCTTGATCTCGCCTGCACTCTGCCTTAAGGTGTAAGCGCCTTACAAGTACTCTTTTAAATTACGTCGAGAACAGACCCACCGGCATTTCCAGGCCAACAGCCAGGAACTGCATCGGAAGCGAACGTCGCTCTATCCAGCCAGCAGTTAATACCAACTGTATGTGAGCTGTACCTTGGCTTTGCGGGTCAATGAGGAAGAATCTACTCTCTCGGATAACCCTTGAAAATGAGATCCAAACATATAAAAGGTTAAAAAAAAAAAAACCGCTATTTATTATGACAAAACACAACATGCAAATTTTCGGAGTAATCCCCTTTTTCAAGCTACAAAACAACAGTTCAACGATGAAAAATGAGATGTAGGATACTTACCTGCTTTTCAAATACTTATCCTTGGAAATGAATCGACGTAATGGATGAGCCGCTGACAGCTGTTGCTTTGCTGTTTGGAACATTATATATTATTCTTTCTTACCTCTTCCTTTGACCCGCCACCGTCTGACCTCTTCCTCTTTCGTGATGTGGTCTGGGTGAGGAGTTTGCGGAGGAAGCGAGTCACTCCTCTGATTTAACACTCCTCTGTCCCTTCCTTCTTTCCCCTTTCTAAGTCTTCACAAGAAGTTTCCGGCGGAAGCGGAGTAGGCCCCCTGCTACTGTGTCTTTAATTGATACTAACGATGTCTCTTTTTCCTACCTACTCCATACTACTTGGTACTAACGATGTCTCCTTTCCTACCTACTCCATACTAATTGATACTAACGATGTCTTTTCTTCCTACATACTCCATACTAATTGATACTAACGATGTCTTCTCTTCCTACATACTCCATACTAATTGATACTAACGATGTCCCTCTTCCTCCATACTCCATACTAATTGATACTAACGATGTCCCCTCTTCCTCCATACTCCATACTAATTGATACTAACGATGTCTCCTCTTCGTACATAATCCATACTAACTGATACTAACGATGTCTCCTCTTCGTACATAATCCATACTCTGATTTAACACTCCTCTGTCCCTTCCTTCCTTCCCCTTCCCCTTCTCCTTCCCCTTTCAAAGTCTGTACAAGGAATTCCCAGCGGAATCAAAGTAGCCCCCCCTTCAAAGTCTGTTGCTTCCCTTTAACGGTCGCAGAGGAAAGGGGGGGGGGGGGGGGGGGGGGGTTGGGGGGGGGGGGGGGGGGGGGGGGGGGGCGGGGGGGAGGGTACTCTTCTGTTTTCACAGTCCTCTGTTGCTACCCTTCAGGGTCTGTAAGAAGAGTTCGCAGAGGAAGTGGGGTGGGGGGGGGTACTCTTCTGTTTTCACAGTCTTCTGTTGCTTCCCTTTTAGGGTCTGTAAGAAGAGGTCGCAGAGGAAAGGTGTGTGTGTGTGTGGGTGGGTGGGTGGGTGTTGGTGTGTGTGTGGGGGGGGGGGGGGGGGGGGGGGCGGGGGTGCTCCTCTGCTTTCACAGTCCTCTGTTGCTTCCTTTTCAGGGTCTGTAAGAAGAGTTCGCAGAGGAAGTGGGGTGAGGGGGGGAGGGAGGGGGGGGGGGTACTCTTCTGTTTTCACAGTCCTCTGTTGCTTCCTTTCAGGGTCTGTACGAAGCCTTCGCGGAGGAGGCGCGGGTAACGGGACGTGAGAAGCTGCTGCTGACCATGGCGACCGCCTCCGGTACCTATTTCATCAACACATCTTACGAACCCCGCAAAATCATCAAGTGAGTCCTGTCTTCTGTTTGTAATCACACACTTCTCCCGCCACCCCTCCACCTGGTCATCGTGCTCCGCCTTGCCACAATGCACCCCCCCCCCCCCCCCCCCGTTGATCGTTCTCCTTCTACATTGCAGCCCTCCCCCTCATCCACTCCCCCCTCCCCCCATCCACTCCCCCCTCCCCCCCACCCCGTTCCGTTCTCCTTGCCCCAACTCCCCCCCCCCCCCCCCCCGTTCCCCCTTCCTGCCCCCACTCCCCCCCCCCCCACCCTCGTTCACCGTTCTCCTCCTTGTTACATTGCACCCCTTCCCCTCACCCACTCCTCCCCTTCGCCCCCCCACCCCCGTTCATCTTTCTCCTCCTTGCTACCATTGCACCCCTTCACCCACCCACCCCTGTCCCCCCCAACCTGTTCATCGGTCTCCTTGCTACATTGCACCCTTTCCCCCAAACTCCAAGCACTGCTTTACGACATCCTTCCTTCAACCACTGCCGTATTTAGTTACGCCATGGTGTCCAGAAAACTGTCAGCTAACGAGCAGGGTTTTTTTGGTGCTCAAACGGCAGTAAGTTTGTTATTAACAACTCAGATTATATCAGACGTTTGTTTTATTACTGACCATGTTGCTTACGCCAGCTCAAATAAAACCGAAATAATTTGAATCGAGACGGAATTCTTCTTCTTTTTTACCCGCGGTGGATGCGCCTCGTGTTACGGGCGTGCTTTGGCGCTAGGTTGCTTCCACAGTCTTATCAGTTACCGAACTTTCGGAGGGCGCTGACCGCGTCGGTGGACAGCTGCGCGGAGATAAAGAGTGCCCCTTCAGTGGCGTAACCAAATCTGGCAGAGTTTGGAGGAAGGTGCCGGAAAACGATGCTCGGACTGTGCTTTTCCCCTTCACCCACTGCCCCCTCCCCCTCCCCCCCGTTCATCGTGCGGTTTTTGTTTTATTTGTTTGTTTTTGTTTAGTTTCTTTGCTCGCTTGTTTGTTTTTGTTTTGTTTTTGTTTTACCTTGTTGTTGTGTGTGTGTGTGTTTCTTTCTTTCTTCTTCTTCTTCTTCTTCTTCTTCTTCTTCTTCTTCTTCTTCTTCTTCTTCTTCTTCTTTTCTTGTTGTGTACGTTTGTTTGTTTGTTTGTTTTTGTTTTTCCTTCTTTTTCTTCTATCATTTTTATGCACATAAAAATTATATGAATATGAACGATAAGGACTTATTCGATTTTGATTTTTCAAACCTCTATAAGCGTCCCCTGCCCTGTCTGACAGCCGCGCTATTGGCCCTCAATGTTCCTCAGAGCTACTTACACGGCCTGTGTGTGTGTGTATCACGTGCAGGTATATGGACTACATGCTGCTCATGACCTACAACTACCACGGCCAGTGGGAGAAGAGGACTGGTCACCATAGCCCTCTGTGGAAACACCGCAACGACCCTCCCGGCGAGCAGTCCGAGCTCTACCAGGTATTTGGCTGGGGAACGTTTGTCATAAGTATGCCTACACACAGTCCAAGGCTTCGCTTTCCGGCGCCTTCCTTCAACGTTTGTCATAAGTATCCTACACACACTCCAAGCCTCGCTTTCCGGCTCCTTCCTCCAAACTCTGCCAAAGTTTGTCATAAGTATGCCTACACACACTCCAAGGCTCGCCTTCCTCCAAACTCTGCCAAAGTTTGTCATAAGTATGCCTACACACACTCCAAGGTTCCTCCCCACTCTGCCAAATTTGTCATAAGTATGCCTACACACACTCCAAGGTTCGCCTTCCTCCAAACTCTGCCAAAGTTTGTCATAAGTATGCCTACACACACTCCAAGGTTCGCGTTCCGGCGCCTTCACTCTGCCAAACTTTGTCATAAGTATGCCTACACACACTCCAAGCCAAGGATCGCTTTCCGGCGCCTTCCTCCAAACTCTGCCAAAGTTTGTCATAAGTATGCCTACACAACTCCAAGGTTCGCTTTCCGGCGCCTTCCTCCAAACTCTCCCAAAGTTTGTCATAAGTATGCCTACACACACTCCAAGGTTCGCTTTCCGGCGCCTTCCTCCGAACTCTGCCAAAGTTTGTCATGAATACGCTTACATACACTCGCTTTCCGGCATTTTCCTCCAAACTCTGCCAGAACTTTTTACGCCACTGAAGAGGTGACACTGTTTTTTGTTTGTGTTCTCACCGAATCCAGAGAAGCTTATAGTTCTGCACTGGGAAGAGGAGCGGATAGAAGGAGATGGGGTGTATGGGGAAACAGTGACGCTGATGTTGAATGGTTTCTCTATATATATATACTTCAAACTCCAAGCACTGGTTTACGACATCCTTCCTCCAACCACTGCCATAATTGGTTACGCTATTGCTCAGACAGCAGTAAGTTTGTAACCAACAACTCAGATTGTATGAGGCGGTTCTTTTATAACCATCCACATTGCGTACGCCATCACAGATAAAGCCCTAATCGTTTGAACAGAGACAGAACTCAATTCCGTTTATCCGAGGCAGTCACGCCTCATTTTTACGTGCGTGCTTCGACGCCATGTAACTTCTACAGTCTTATTAACCCCCAAACATTTCGGCTGCGTCTCTCTCTCTCTCTCGTCTCTCTCTCTCTCTCTCTCTCTCTCTCTCTCTCTCTCTCTCTCTCTCTCTCTCTCTCTCTCTCTCTCTCTCTCTCTCTCTCTCTCTCTCATGAACTGATCAGATGTTCTGCTGCTTCATTTGCTCATAATATGCTCATCGTATGCTCATAATATGTAACTGAATCTTGTATGGCATGTGCACGCTATGTTTTGTGTGGAAATTCTCATGTGTAATGTTTCACTCATTCATTCATGCCTATACGTATATAAATAATGCCTGTAATTTGATATCTATTCATCAGTAGCTTAGCAAGGACTTGTTGTTAGACAGGTTTTTGACTGAACCTAAACTACCATCCTTGTAAAATAAAGTTTTCGAGTTCGAGTTCTCTCTCTCTCTCTCTCTCTCTCTCTCTCTCTCTCTCTCTCTCTCTCTCTCTCTCTCTCTCTCTCCCCTTCCCTAGTCATGAAGATTACTATATATAGCTGAAACTGTCGTTAGGTATCTGAGAGAGCCGGTTTGGCCTAGCGGTAAGGCGGTAGGCTGGTAAGCGGAAGGACCTCGGTTCGGTACCGCTTCGGCTCTCCTTTCTCTTCAAAAGTTGTGGTTTGTGGACACTGTCTTGTGACTTTGTCCCTCACAATTAATGAAACATTAAAATGGCTCTCATCGCTGCCCATCTTAATGCAGGTCATTCTGGTGGTGACAGTGCAGCGATAGGTATATATTCTCCTTCTTCCCCCACCTCCATACCCCCTTCCCCCCATTCTCCCCGTCCCTAATAAGCCTTATGGTTTCTGTGGACGTTAAGCACCATGTTTACTTACATTTAGGTATCTGACATCTGTCTCTTTCGATCACGTATCTCTCTCTTCTTCCCTAGATGATAATGTAGAGCTTCATGTCCTCGGATGTCGGTTGATATATTAGGGACAAACTGTGACCAGTGCGTAAGCATGGTTCAGTGTTGCTTTACGTCCACAGAAACCATAAGGCTCATTAGGACGGGGAGCCCAGGACGGCCACCTCGACTTTCACACAGCTCCTGAACTCTGTCTCTTCCCTCGTCAAGAAGATTACTATATATAGCTGAAACTGTCGGGTATCAGGCATTTATCTCTCCACCTCGTCTATCTCTCTCTCTTCTTCCCTCGTGCAGAACTGGTCCATCGACTACTGGCTGAACATGGGAGTGCCCAAGGACAAACTGGTCGTCGGCCTGGCAACCTACGGAATGTCCTTCACCTTGGTCGACCCTCGCCAGCACGGAGTTCACGCCCCTGCCCGTGGCGGAGGACGCATGGGGAAGTACACCAAGGAGACTGGCATCCTCGCTTACTACGAGGTAACACCAGGCGTTACTGTGCTCGGTAGTTTGGTTACTGTGAATCTGACAACAGACGCATAGACAGAAGCGACAGATTTAGGAGACTACAGAGGTTTAGCAAGACTACACGATACCTACAGTCACTCATTCCGACGGCCATTCGGACACGCAATCAACAAGCAGGCAGATAAACACAACACGCAACGCCTCTTAAAAACGTATAGCTCTTTAGCCAACGCTGCGTGGGCCTGTGTTACAGATCTGTCAGAACCTCGTACAAAGTATAGCTCTTTAGCCAGCGCTGTGTGTGCCTGTGTTACTGATCTGTTAGAATCTCGAGGAGAAAAAAAACAGAAAAAAACAAACAAAAAAAAACAGTATAGCTCTTTAGCCAACGCTGTGTGTGCCTGTGTTACAGATCTCTCAGAACCTCGTACAAAGTATAGCTCTTTAGCCAACGCTGTGTGTGCTTGTGTTACAGATCTCTCAGAACCTCTTACAAAGTATAGCTCTTTAGCCAACGCTGTGTGTGCCTGTGTTACAGATCTCTCAGAACCTCTTACAAAGTATAGCTCTTTAGCCAACGCTGCGTGTGCCTGTGTTACTGATCTCTCAGAACCTCTTACAAAGTATAGCTCTTTAGCCAGCCCTTCGCCTATGTTACAGATCTGTCAGAACATCCAGCACAACGGGTGGAAGACCGGGTGGATTGATGACCAAGGAGCACCCTACGTGTACGGCGGCGACCAGTGGGCCGGCTTTGACAACCTGGACAGCATGAAGATGAAGGTCAGTGCCATAGACCCTGCAACGAACAGCAGTAGACCTTGGTTATGTCAGTGCCATAGACCCTACAACGAAGAGCATGAGACCTTGGTTAGGTCAATGCCATAGACCCTACAACGAAGAGCATGAGACCTTGGTTAGGTCGGTGCCCTAGACCCTGCAACGAAGAGCATGAGACCTTGGTTAGGTCAGTGCCATAAACCCTACAACGAAGAGCAGTAGACCTTGGTTAGGTCTGTGAAATAGACCCTGCAACGAAGAGCATGAGACCTTGATTAGGTCAGTGCCCTAGACCCTACAACGAAGAGCAGTAGACCTTGGTTAGGTCAGTGCCATAGACCCTACAACGAAGAGCAGTAGACCTTGGTTAGGTCTGTGAAATAGACCCTGCAACGAAGATCATGAGACCTTGGTTAGGTCAGTGCAGTAGACCATGCGACGAGGAGCACGAGATCTTGGTTACTTTGCACTTGCATTTTCATGTTTTTGTCAAACGCAGGAGGTTGGAGGTCATTTAGGGACGAAGTGACCTTGGTGGATGTTTGTCTATCTTGTACTGACTCGCATACCGGGTGGATGTTTGTCTGTCTTGTACTGACTCGCATACCGGGTGATGATTACCACAGATGATTCAGGTGTCAGTTGCTGTGCGCGTTGTTTGTCGAGCGCTGTTAACTAACGGAGTATTTTTTTTTTGGTTTGCTGATTTCACACAAGTGCTGTAGACGTGTTTCTCTTTCCCATTACAAGAGTCCGCCACGTCTGCTGTTTGCATCCGTCTACTCTGGAACCCCTGATGAATGGCCGCAACCACTTTTGTTTAAGTCCTTCATCATCTTATTTCCGTGTAAATAAACCCTTGACGAGGGACCGCTGTCTTTTAAGACGCTCCCCACCCCCAACCTTTAACAACAAACAAAACCACACGAAACCTTCGCCTTCTCATTCCGATGTAAACTAACTCCTTACCAAGGATCTTCCCTCTTTTTCTGCCACTTTTGTTTTTAGTTTAAGGGTAGTTCCCCCCCCCCACTCCCACCCCACCCCACCCCATCCCCCGCCCACCCACCCCACTCCCCTGATTTGATCGGAGGAAGGAATTACATATAATCATAATATATGGCAAGAGCTTGGAAATGCGCATGTGCTTATGACAGAGTTTGATCGTCCTGAGGTTTCCCTGTGCCGTTAAATTCCGGTTCGTAACTAACTTACTAACTAACTGATGTCTGTCCAGGCGGACAATGTCGTGAAGAGAGACCTGGCCTGTTAAAATCCTTCGACTAATTGAATTACTAAGTAACTGATGTCACTTCAGGCGGACTGGCCGGTTAAAATCCAACTACTAACTAAATTACTAACTAGCTGACGTCACCTCAGGCGGACAACATCGTGAAGAGAGACCTGGCCGGTTAAAATCCAGTTAAAATCCAACGACTAACTAACTTACTAACTGATGTCACTTCAGGAGGACAACATCGTGAAAAGAGACCTGGCCGGTTAAAATCCAACTGCTAACTAACTTACTAACTGATGTCACTTCAGGCGGACAACATCGTGAAGAGAGACCGGTTAAAATCCAGTTAAAATCCAACGACTAACTAACTGACGAACTGATGTCACCTCAGGCGGACAACATCGTGAAGAGAGACCTGGCCGGAGCCTTCGTCTGGTCCGTGGAGATGGACGACTTCAGCGGGGTGTGCGGGGGCGGCAAGTACCCGCTTCTCTCCACCGTCACCCGGGTGCTCAAACCGTACGAGGGCCTGGCCAAGGTGGCCCCAGCCGAGACCAGGCGGCCCAGCCACGGCGACTCCAGGCCCAAGAAGCCCAGCAACAGGCGCCTCAGGCCCAGCAGGCCCACCAGTGTACGTTTAGCTGTATAGCTACACTCACTGCTCCTAGTTGTGTGGGGGGGGGGGGGGGGTGGGGGGAGGGGGGGGAGTGTGTGTGTGGGGGGGGGGGGGGGAAGGGGGGTGTGTGTGTGTGTGTGTGTGTGTGTGTGTGTGTGTTGTGTGTGTGTGTGTGTGTGGTGGTGTGTGTGTGTGTGCAATGTGTATGTGGGGGGGGGGGGGGGGGGTGCGTGCACAATGTGTGTATGTGGGGGTGCGTAGTGTGTGTTGCGTGTGCGCTCTTGCGTATGTGTGTGTGGTGGTGTGTGTGTGTGTGTGTGTGTGTGTGGTGTGTGTTGTGTGTGTGTGTGTGTGTGTGTGTGTGTGTGTGCATCGTGTGTGTGTGTGTGTGTGTGTGTGTGTGTGTGTGTGGTGTGTGTGTGTGTGTGTGTGTGTGTGTTGGTGGGAGGGGTATTTTCACAGCTTATTTTTGCTTCACAAAAAAAAGGGAAAAAAAGACATAAAAACCGGGAAATTTTCTTCAGTGACACATTGCCCTACCAGCAATAAAAGCTGTTATAACAACAGAACATCAAACGTGCAATGACATAGCCATCAACAGTGATTTCACTGGATTTACTTTAATGTTCTCGGTCTCCTCCATCCATTCCTTTCTCGTTCATCCTGTTCCTGTTCACAATTACGCACACGCACGCAACCCCCCCCGCCCACCCCACCCCCCCCCCCCCCCCCCCCCCCCGCCCCCCCCCCACCCCCCCCCCCCCCCCCCCCCCCACACACACACACACACACACACACAAACACGTTAGGGTATAAATCCAAATCAGGTAAATTAAAATTGGCGTTTCCCCTGGGAGAAATCAAAATTACGATCTCTGCCGGCAGGATTTTAAATTTTGCCAGTGCAGATCTTCTTTTTTCTCTTTTGTTTTCTTTTTTTCTTCTCTTCTTTTAAAAAAATAAGTACAAGCTTACCCAGCATCGCACTTTATTTATTTTATTACTTCTTACTTACTTACTTACTCCACCCCGCAGGCCCCGCTTTCCAAAGGCACCCGGGTCACGTGGTGGGGTAAGCCAACATGGCGCCCGTGGAACGCCAAGACTACCAAGGCCCCGTGGTGGAAGCCCCAGACCACGCCCGTCCATCAGACGGCGCACTGGAACGCCCGCCCCACGGGCAGGCCCAGCCCCCTGCCTCAGACCACGCCCTCCCGGCGGCGCAGCCAATGGGAGAACTCCGTGCACGGCAAGCGACGCAGGGGCGGTGACAGCAGGCGTCACCGGAAACAGGAGTCGTCTGCCCCTGCTCAAGCTGGTGCTGGAGGTATGTGTGATGTGTTGGTTACTTTCTTTGTTTTGTTTTGTTTTTGTTTTTTTTCCCACGTGAGTCGGTTTGGCCTAGCGGTAAGTATAACAATCTTCCAAGCACCGAACAAGCTGCAAAAACTCAACCAAAACAAGACCAGTCTTTTAGTTTAATTTTTCGTCGTTTTTAACCGTTTATCTGTTGCTTGTTTAAGTGTCGTTTTGTGGCTTGATAAAAGGGATTTCCCCGAAAATGTGCATACTGGTGTGTGTCCGTGTTAAAATAAATAAGCGTTCGTTTGAACCTTTTTGTGTTTCGATCTAGCGGTAAGGCGTCAGGCCGGTAAGCAGAAGGACCTCTGTTCGATACCCCTTCCGCTCTCCTTTCTCTTCAAGAAAGGTTGTGGTTTGTGGACACTGTCCTGTGACTTTGTCCCTCGCAATTAATGAAACATTGAAATGGCTCTCATCGCTGCCCATCTGTCAGCAGGAGTCATTCTGGTGGTGACAGTGTAGCGATAGGTATATAATCTCCCCCTTCCTCCACCTCTCCCCGTCCCAAATAAGCCCCTAATAAGCCTTGTGGTTTCTGTGGACGTTAAGCACCACGTTTACTTACTTACTGTCTTTGTTTCTTTGTTTGTTGGCCTTCCTTATCTTCTGCCCCTCCTTCTTTGTTTGTTTCTTTCTTTGGTTGCTGTTGTTTCTTTGTTGGTGTTCCTCGGCTTCTTCTTCTTCTTCCTACAGCTGGAGGTGTGCGTGGTTTGTTTGTTTGTTTGCTGGCGTCCCTTTACTTCTCCTTCTTCTTCCTGCAGCTGGAGGTGTGCGTGGTTTGTTTGTTTGTTTGTTTGTTTGTTTGCTGGCGTCCCTTTACTTCTCCTTCTTCTTCCTGCAGCTGGAGGTGTGCGTGGTTTGTTTGTTTGTTTGTTTGCTGGCGTCCCTTTACTTCTCCTTCTTCTTCCTGCAGCTGGAGGTGTGGTTGTGTTTTGTGCTGGCGTTACTTCTCCTTCTCTTCGTGCAGCTGGAGGTGCGCGTGGTTTGTTTGTTTGTTTGTTTGTTTGCTGGCGTCCCTTTACTTCTCCTTCTTCTTCCTACAGCTGGAGGTGTGCGTGGTTTGTTTGTTTGGATTTTGTTGTTGTTGTCGTTGTGGTCGATGTTCCTCGGCTGCACCTTCTTCTTCGTTCAGCTGAGGTATGCGTTCTTTATTTGTTTGTTTGTTTGCGTTCCTCGGTTGATCCTTCTTCTTCGCCCTGATATAACCGTACCGGATGACTTGGCGTTTGACACCAAGTTACTTACATTCTTCTACTTCCTGGAGCTGTGTTTCTATATCTGCACCGTCTTCGATATTAACAGTTTTTGTCTTCATCTGTAAAAATTAGCAGCTGTTAAGCATTAGGTATAACTGCAGTGTCTTCGATATTAACGGTATCTGTTTTCATCTGTAAAAATTAGCAGCTGTTAAGCATTAGGTAGTAACTGCAGTGTCTTTGGTATCAACTGTTTCTATTTTCATCTGTAAAAGTAGCAACCTCAGGTATAAGTTGTAATGTTACTATCTTGTAGTCTGTGCTACTGGCATGTGATGTCTTAGATATCATCTATTACCTACTAGCTATTTTCAACAAGGAAACTAGCCGATTTAACGTCTTAGAAATATATCAACTGTCACCAGTCTTCGACCGTAAAATTAGCAATCTACTTTAACCCGGCCTGGTGTATATGACCTTATCTGAAACAGAAAGAGGCCCAGAGCGCTCGTGCAGAATCAAGAAACAAGCGAGTTAATTAGCGCCCGAACTACGTAACACAAATACAACAACAAAGACCCGAGTTGCCTACGGTAACTCTCACCTGGCATGCATGTAAATACAAGGTATATAAACTCCGCCAGAGTTTATGTACCTTGCATAGTTCAGGAGCTGTGTGAGAGTCGAGGTGGCCGTCCTGAGCTGGCCGTCCTAACGAGCATTCTGGTTTCCGTGGACGTAAAGATTTATTGCACCGTGCTTCGGCATTGGTCACAACTTGTCCCTAATATGTCAACTGACATCTGAGGACATAAAGCATCACTTCATCATCATATGTACCTTGTGAGCCGGTTTCGCCTAGCGGTAAGGAGTTAGGCTGGTAAGCGAAGGGACCTAGGTTCGAATCCGCTTCGGCTCTCCTGTCTCATCAAAATTTGGGGTCTGTGGACACTGTCTTGTGGCTTTGTCCCTCACAATTATGAAACATTAAAATGGCTCTCATCACTACCCACCTTAATGCATAAGTCATTCTGGTGGTGACAGTGTAGCGACAGGTATATAATCTCTCCCCCTTCCCCCCTTCTCCCCGTCCCTGATAAACCTTATGGTTTCTGTGGACGTTAAGCACCATGCTTACTTACTTACTTTATGTACCTTGCATTTACAGAGGTTGTACCTCTGGTGGAGTTTACGTGCCTTGTATTTACACGCATGCCAGGTGAGAGTTACCGTAGGCGACTCAGGTATTTGTTGTTGTATATGACCTTGTTCGATTGACAGCGGGACGTTTGAATCCAATTACTAACTTGTGATTTGAAAATCTCTCGGTTTGAACCCCGTATTCTTTCCACTGAAATACCCTTGGCTACGTTTCATTTTGCCTCGTATTTGTTTGGTCGGTAGGTTGGCTATGCTAGTAAAATGTGGATAGTCATATATATGCGTTGTATTATTGACCGTTTTGGCATGTTCAACCTGTAGTTCTGACTTGAGCACTGTTTGTTGTTGTTGTTGTTGTTGTAGAGTTCATCAGCTGGGGTTACCCATTGTATGTACTTGTTTACTGACAATGACGTTCCACAGGGCGAGAGGACTGCGTGTGCGACCTTCTTTTTTTCTTTTTCTTAAAAACAAATAAAAAATTAATTACCCACGCTTCATGAGCATGTTATCACACTGCCTCGTACACTCTAACGTTCATTATCTCTTGTTTTCATCCTGAACAAATTAATCCAGTCACTGACTCTTGCACTCTGACGTTCATGTCCTCATGTTTTCATCCTGAACAAATCCAGTCACTGACTCGCCGTCGTTGGAGGAGAGTAGTGTTTGAAACATGAAAATACTACAGGAAATTGTCCTTTTCCCAACACTATCAAGGATTGAAATGACCTCACTGAGGATGTGGCTGCTGCACCAGCCTACGGTCTTTCCATTCACGTCTCCCAATATCACTAGACCCCTGCCCCACCGGTAAGTAGTGTTGGTGATGGCTACGGGGCTGGACCGGTTGGGGTTTGCGCCTGGTGACCGTTACGGTAGCCGGATTGGTCTAGCCGGAGATGTGAAATGCCGGTGGGACACTCAAAACTCAGTGTTTGTTTATACGAGTGCTTTTTTACTTATGCTCAACCACATCTTTTTGCTTCCAGTCTGACTATAACTCGTGCAGTCTAACACTCGTGTCTTCTTGCTTCCAGTCACTCGTGTATCGCACCCTAACATTCAGTGCTTCTTGCTTCCAGCTGGCATTCGTGCATAACTCTTGTGCACCCCTAACATTCAGTCGTGTCTTCTTGCTTCCAGACTGGCTATAACTCGTGCAGTCTAACACTCGTGTCTTCTTGCTTCCAGTCACTCGTGTATAACTCGTGCACTCTAACATTCAGTCGTGTCTTCTTGCTTCCAGACTGGCTATAACTGACTATAACTCGTGCACTCTAACACTCGTGTCTTCTTGTTTCCAGTCACTCGTGTATAACTCGTGCACTCTGACACTCGTGTCTTTTTGCTTCCATTCACTACAACTCGTGCATAACTCGTGCAGTCTAACAGTCGTGTCTTCTTGCTTCCAGTCACTACAACTCGTGTAAAACTCGTGCACTCTAACACTCGTGTCTTCCAGTCACTGTAACTCGTGCACTCTAACACTTGTGTCTTCCAGTCCTGTAACTCGTGCACTCTAACACTCGTGTCTTCCAGTCCTATAACTCGTGCACTCTAACACTCGTGTCTTCCAGTCCTATAACTCGTGCACTCTAACACTCGTGTCTTCCAGTCCTATAACTCGTGCACTCTAACTTTCGTGTCTTCCACTTGCTATACCTCGTGCACTCTAACACTCGTGTCTTCCACTTGCTATACCTCGTGCACTCTAACACTCGTGTCTTCTTGCTTCCATCCCAAGGATCCATCAACTGCCGCGGCTTGGGGTCGGGTCTCTTCCCCCACCCGGACGACTGTGAGAAGTTCATCATGTGCTTGCCGGGTGCCTGGATGGACTACCCACCCCACATCATGGACTGTCCAGCCGGTACCCGCTTCGACGACCACATCAAGGTTTGCAACCACGCTACGAGCGTGGAGTGCTGGGACTAACATCGCCACGGATCTGGACAAATACCCAAAGACTAACATCATCACCGTGGCCCTAGACAACTACCAAGAGACTAA
This sequence comes from Alviniconcha marisindica, assembly GCA_018857735.1. Taxonomy (NCBI): domain Eukaryota; kingdom Metazoa; phylum Mollusca; class Gastropoda; family Provannidae; genus Alviniconcha; species Alviniconcha marisindica. Next base: position 167,637 of record JABMCL010003865.1, on the reverse strand, counting down.
CATCGCCACGGATCTGGGCAAATATCCCAAAGACTAATATCATCACCATGGCCCTAAACAATCACCGAGAGACTAAAGTCGCCACGGATCTAAACAACTACAAAAAGACAACTGACAAATATGCACGTGCTAACCGAGACTTCGTTGCCGGAAGAATATGATGCGACTCCCAGCAAAAAGTTTCTCCTTTCGCGAACAGACGCTGGAAAAAGATACGGTGGAGGGGGTGGGGGGGGGGGGGGGGGGTGGTGTACAGAAATCTAAAATATTCAGCCGCATCACTGTCCATTGGCGTCCGGCAGAGCGAGTTTTATGTGTCGAACTTGCTGTAACTTGTCTGTTTCTGATGAAACTTAGAAAATGTCCCCTCAATGCTACGGCACTGAGCCTGTTCATTTTCTGGAGATCTTTTCGACAGAACAGGCTATGGAATCTGAACTGTTGTGCGGGGCCAGGACGTTATTTTAAAGATTGATTTTTCTTCAAAAAGTAGACCATGCAAAAGAAGAAAGGAGAAAGGAAAAAAACGAAACAACAACAACTAAAACTTAAAAAAACTAAAATGGTGTCCAAAATAAACATTGTTCGTTTGAATAAATGTACAGAGAACTGGATCGTTGTAGGTAGGTCGGGATGGCCAGTACTGAAGTAAAGTACAACAACTGGCGGATGACTCTGAGAAAGACGTCGCCACCAATGTAGTAAGTCGGTGCGACTGGACCTAAGCTCGCACTCCAAGCTTTGCTTTCCGGCACCTTTCTCAGGATGTCGTAAACCAGCGCTTGTAGCTTGGGCCTAGCTCTCACAGAGTTTTCTGACGATCCAGAAACAGGTTAGCCTACCGTTTCGAGGACTTGTTAAACGGAAATGGTTGGCAGGAAGTTCCCTGTGCGGAAAATAATTATGTAAATAGACCCGAGACCAGCTGCTCTCTAAGCCACGAATGCTGGCAGCGAGAGACTGATTCTTGCGTCAGAGCCACGCTGTACAAATTGCTTTTCTTCCAGGGACCATTTCAGTGTTGTTTTCAACAGCTCATTCCGTTGTCCACAGAAGCAGTCAGAATGCCACCCCCCCCCCCCCCAACCCCCCTTTGCCTTCTTCCATACCATTCGGTTACTGAGTATGCATCTGTTAAGATGGGTGGGTGGGGTGAAGAGGTTACTCCTCATCCCCTCAATTTTGATTATGTAAATTAGTTGGTCAAATTAACTTCCGCGGCAGATCTGTAAAGGAAGGGAGGGAAACTATCCCCCAAATAATCTTGGTTGCTTTCATTGCAATCTTATATCAGAGATTCGTGGATGACATGCCGGCTTGGTAAATTGTGGATCGAATTTACAACCCGGGAACAAATTCCGGTAGGATCTTCAGATGCAATATCTGAAACAGTTGACAGCCATTGCCATTGTATTTAAGTATATGAATGTCCAGGTAACTAAAAAAATAAATTAAAAAAAATGACAAAGAATTTCAAAAATATAAACGTTTTTGAAATAATACGGTGATTATATATGTTGCTCAATAGAGGATCCCCCCCCCCCCCCTCCCCCAACTCCCCCCACACTTCATTCTCATGGAATAAAGGACAAACCAAGGTTATGAGGCATTACTGCAGGACATGCAGTTTACTTCAAGAAGAGTACACACCATGACGAGGTCTCTGTGTCAGGATTTTGATTCATGGGTCACAGTTCATAGTTCATACAGAACGTTGTACATTCCTCATTGCAGTCTAGAGTTCTTCCTGTAGGTATCATCGAGTCATTATCATTGATCGTCCAGTATTTTGCTGCAACTTAAATGCTTGCCGGCTGTTGTGACTCGTGTTGCGAGCGAGTCTGAGTTTGCGTGCACAAATCTGCAAGTGAAGTTTTGAATGTACACCTGGGTGTGCTTGCATATTAGTGCGTGTGTGTGTGTGTGTATGTGTGCGTGCGTGCGTGAGTGTGTGCGCATGTGTTTGTGGCCAAGTGTGTGCTTGCGTGTGTTTCTTTTGTGCACAAGCCTGTGTGCGTATGTCTCACGTGTTTGTGCACTGGTTCGTCAGTGTGTGTGTGTCTGTATGTGCGTGTGCGAGTATGATTATTGTGCTTGTGTGGGCGTGTGCAAGTGTTGTATATATGCAATATGCATGGTGGTGATATTTCCTTGTGATGAATGAATACGTAGCTGATCAGACAAACGGAACTATACAATGTAATATATACGCTATGTGGTGTACAGGATCGTATTGTACATATGTAAACACGTGTAAATGTCTCTTCCTGCTCCTGATTGTGTTCGACTTACGGCCTAGTGAAACGTGTTTGTGAACGCACCCTGAAATTAAAAGAGCATATGAAAAAAATGCTGCCGTCTTCTTTTGTGTGGGACAAATTCTCTCTGTCTCTTTCTCTGCCCCCCCCCCCCCCCCCTCCCCATTTGTCTGTCGTTCTCTTTGTGTGTCTCTTATTCTCCCACTGTCTGTGTCCCTCTCTCATTGTCTTTTTGTGTGCGTCCGTCTCACATTGCCTCTCCCTCTCTTTCAGTCTCTGACTGCCTATGTCTGTCTCTCGCTCTCTCATTGCCCGTGTGTGTGTGTGTGTGTGTGTGTGTGTGTGTGTGTGTGTGTGTGTCTCAATGTGTGCGTGTCTTTCTCTCTTTCTCTCTCTCTCTCTTTCTCTGTGGACGTTGACCCCAGCTGACATGAAATGGAGGGGAGGAGTTAAAGTGAATTTCTCTTCGATTTTTAATGCAGAATATGATCGGCATCTTGATATTTTCTCCAAAACACACACACACACACACATATGCACGCATTCATACACACACACACACACACACACACACACACACACACACACACCACACACAGATGCAGAATATGATAGATTTTTAATGCAGAATATGATCGGTATCTTGACATTTTCTCCAACACACCCACACACCCACACACACATGCACGCATTCATACACACACACACACACACACACACACACACACACACACACACACACACAGATGCAGAATATGATCGATTTTTAATGCAGAATATGATCGATTTTTAATGCAGAATATGATCGGTATCTTGACATTTTCTCCAACGCACCCACGCACACACACATGCACGCATTCATACACACACACACACACACACACACACACACACACACACACACACACACACACACACACACACACACAACACAGATGCTATCTGCTCCTAGAAAACTTGAGGACTGACAAACACTCTCTGCCAGCCTTACGACTGATGACAGTTGTCATGTGGAAACCATCGGCTCTCAGTATGGCTTCTATCTCCTCTGAAACAGATAGACAAATATATATATATATATTATATATATATATAAGGATGGCTAGACAGAGATAGACATACAGAGAGATGGATACATGGACAGACACAAAGATAAGTACATGCATGAATGAATGGACTCGCGATCAAAAGGTCGCGGGTTCGAATCCCAGCAGGAGTGGCAGCAGAATTTTCTTCTCCAGGGTCAACTTTCTGTGCTGACACATCTGTTCCACCCCCGTGTTACAACGTAAAAGACCCCGGTCATTCTGCCAAAAGTGCAGGTGGCAAGTTACAGCTAAATACATATACACCTTATGTATGTGGCTTTGCATGAAGTGACATGGTGCACAGCTGTATGGTGTACACAAAATGCGCCAAGATGAAAGCAATTTCAGGTGGCACCAGCCATGCCAGCGCTGTAAGTACACCACTTCAGTGGATATTAAAAAACACATTATAAAAAGCTAGTCAGTCTTGTAGAATCACATGCGAGCACAGTTAATCTGCTCGAGAGCGGATAATAGCACTATATAAAAGCGACCAACAACAGCAACAACATCAGTGATTGATTGAATCCCTCTGTTACACATGCATGTATATACTCAATAGCACTCACGCCACATACACTTCAATGTGATCTCCTGAACGGAAAAAGGCGGCTTACCGGCAATGTTTTCCTTGATGATGATGAGGTAGAAGAGTCCTTGAGGCGAGAGCAGTTGACGAACGTGGGGCAGAAAGCGATCCGTCACCTCCCGGCCTTTCTCACCTCCAGCCCATGACGCCTCAATACCCATCTTGCCCACCTGTTCAATAATAATAATAAGCCCATCATGCCCACCTGTGTAAGAAGCCCATCTTGCCCACCTGTGCAATAATAATAATAATAAGCCCATCTTGCCCACCTGTGTAATAATAATAATAATAATAAAAAGCCCATCTTGCCCACCTGTGTATTAATAAGAATAAGCCCATCTTGCCCACCTGTGCAATAATAATAAGAAGCCCATCATGCCAAACTGTGTAATAATAAGAATAAGCCCATCATGCCTACCTGTGTAATAATAAGAAGCCCATCTTGCCCACCTGTGCAGTAATAATAAGTCCATCTTGCCAACCTGTGCAATAATAAGAATCCCATCTTGTCCACCTGTTTAATAATAAGCCCATCTTGCCCACCTGTGTAATAATAAGAAGCCCATCTTGCCCACCTGTGCAGTAATAACAAGAAGCCCACCTTGCCCACCTGTGCAATATTAATAAGAAGCCCATTTTGCCCACCTTTGTAAGAAGTCCATCTTGCCCACCTGTGTAATAAGAATGGGCCCATCATGCCTACCTGTGCAATAATAAGAATAGGCCCATCTTGCCAACATGTGCAGTACTAATAAGAAACCCATCATGCCCACCTGTGCAATAACAAAAAGATGCCCATCTTGCCAACCTGTGTAATGATAAGAATAAACCCATCTTGCCCACCTGTGTAATAATAAGAACAGGCCCATCTAGCCCACCTGTGTAATAATAAGAATAGGCCCATCTAGCCCACCTGTGTGATAATAAGAATAAGCCCATCTTGCCCAACTGTGTAATATGAATAAGAAGCCCAGCTTGCCCAACTGTGTAATATGAATAAGAAGCCCATCATGCCCACCTGTGTAATGAGAACAAGAAGCCCATCATGCCCACCTGTGTAATGAGAACAAGAAGCCCATCATGCCCACCTGTGTAATAGAACAAGAAGCCCATCATGCCCACCTGTGTAATGAGAACAAGAAGCCCATCATGCCCACCTGTGTAATGAGAACAAGAAGCCCATCTTGCTCACCTATGTAACAATAATAAGAAGCCCATCGCCCACCTATGTAACAATAGTAAGAAACCCATCTTGCCCACCTGTGCAGTAAGCCCATCTTGCCCACCTGTGCAATAAGAAGCCCATCTTGCCCACCTGTGTAATAACAGGAATAAGAACAATGGCGGATTTCTAGAGTGCCTACTCTTTGGAAATTCAAAGCACTTTTTAAAACTCAAAATGAACAACAAAAGACAAAATGAAGAGGAAAGATAACTAAATAAATGTAATGACCCCCCCCATCCTCCCACGACACACACATAAATATATGTGCACATACATCATTATGTGCATACATGTCCACACAGACACACACACAGAGGCACACCCACCCAGCCACACACACACACACGTATAAACATGCACATGCACGTACACACACACACACACACACACACATGCATGCACGTACACATGCTGGCACACACACACACACACACACACACACACACCTATAAACATGCATATGCATGCACACACACACACACACACACACACACATACACACACATGCATGCATGCACACACACAGGCACACACACATACACACACATACATACCTCACAGGAAGGTGTGACTACATATGGAGGGTTAAAAAGTAAAACATCCACTTGTCCTTTCAGTCGATCCTCAACAGCACTTGCCTGTCAAAACAAACATGCAGAAAGAGTCCACAAATTACTTCAGGTAACCTTGAACCTGATAAAACCACAGTACTTTTAACAGCAATAAATAATTGCTGGTTATGTAAAATTATGGCACAATGAAAACACTTGCAAATTTGTCTTGGCAACATTTCATGGATGTAAAATGTTGAGGAACTTGAGATGCTACCTGAAAGCATGAAGCCAAGGACACCAGACACTTAACTGCCTGAAGTTGACAAGCATACAAGAAGAGCTTATATATTATATACATGTACAGTCCAGATTAGTTCAAGATGCTCTCTATGTGCTCACGAAGGCCCATATATGCTCAATTCCATCTCTTTTCCAGTATCACCTTTGATACAACTGCTTCTCTCACTCTCTCATGGAAGACGATAAAGAGCAAATAACAAAAATGTACAAATAACTGGTCAGTCCACACTGCGTGCATCTTATACACAGCAATCCATGTATTGTACAAATTACATCAAATGAGCTGTATCAAAGAAAGAAATAATTTATAAAGAGCATCTTGCTGACTTAGCATCCTCCTAGCGCTTTACAGATCCCTTATGTGACATCACGTGGCATAAACTGCTGATGAGACCTCTTACTTGCACAAAGTTCAGGCTCTCCAACATGTGCAGTCCACACTCACATGCCTGTCACCACTCCGCATGTACCCAAACTCTACTTCTTCCATAGTGTCCAACTTCAACATTTTGATACTCGGACACATTTAGTGTATGGCAGTTCATTTGGGTGTTTTCATAATCCATCATGCTCTAACGTGGACTACAGGATCTTTAGCATGCATTTGTGATCTTTTTACATATATATATATGTACTATACATGTGTATTATACATGGCGGGCCTCAGCTTATAGTTTCATCTGAAGGACCGTTATGGAGGATGCACACAATCTGACTCTAGAGAGGTAGGTGCAAAGGCTAGCACATAACACTGACTCGGGAGAAATTATGAGGCAGGTGCAGTTAAGGCTAGCACATAACACTGACTCGGGAGAAATCACACAGCAGGTGCAAAGGCTAGCACATAACACTGACTGGAGAAATCGTGAGGCAGGTGCAAAGGCTAGCACATAACACTGACTCGGGAGAAATCACACAGCAGGTGCAAAGGCTAGCACATAACACTGACTGGAGAAATCGTGAGGCAGGTGCAAAGGCTAGCACATAACACTGACTGGAGAAATCGTGAGGCAGGTGCAAAGGCTAGCACATAACACTGACTCGGGAGAAATCACACAGCAGGTGCAAAGGCTAGCACGTAACACTGACTGGAGAAATCGTGAGGCAGGTGCAAAGGCTAGCACATAACACTGACTCGTGAGAAATCACACAGCAGGTGCAAAGGCTAGCACATAACACTGACTGGAGAAATTGCGAGGCAGGTGCAAAGGCTAGCACATAACACTGACTGGAGAAATTGCGAGGCAGGTGCAAAGGCTAGCACATAACACTGACTCTGTAGAAATCGTGCAGTGACCACGCTTGACCATGCTTAAGGCTTTTGAGAGTGAGTGCATCACTCTTCACCATCAACTCTCCATTCAACGTATGATTGTTGAATATTCGACATAAACTGTGTTCTATAGTATTAGTAATTAGATACTGTAGCAGTGATAAAATGAATCTTACCAGATCACACACGATCGGCTCCACTGTCACGCCATTCTGCTTCCCGGTTCTGCTGGCCAGGTGGGCTGCCTCCGGATTGATATCAGTGCACCTATACCACACAGCACAGCAAGATCAGTGCACATGCACCACACAGCACAGCAAGATCAGTGCACCTGCACCACACAGCACAGCAAGATCAGTGCACCTGCACCACACAGCAGAGCAAGATCTGTGCATCTGCACCACACAGCACAGCAAAATCAGTGCACCTGTACCACACAGCACAGCAAGAGTGTGTAGGTGTGCATAGATCAAATCTAGATATTAGAATTTTAAACACACAACAGCTTGAATACTTTGATATTCATATTTTCACACTTTCCAATTATCTGAAGAATCTCATAATCAGAACTGACAGAACCTGTTATGGCTTAAAGCAATATCTTGAGTGAGAGATGTAGTCACATTTTTTTAAAGAATCTGCCACCCTTAATTTTGTTTACCTGCTTGGTATTCAATGCCCAATCCCTTGTAATGGTCAGCTTCCATCAAAATACAGTCCACCAAAGTACAGGTAAATTCACTGTTTATGATACACATCACTTCTGTTTTTTATTAGAACCATCAAAGAGGACTGAGAAAAATGAAGATGAATGAAGTGGAAAGGCAGGAATCAGAATAGCAGAATTCCTAGCATGAGTTAAAGCTATGCTCTGACTAGCATCACCAAGCTGATCTGACACACGGTGGCACAATCACACACACACACACACACACACACACACACACACACACACACACACACACACCTCTGTGGCACAATCACACACACACAATCACACACACACACAATCACACACACACACACACACACACACACACACCACACACTCTGCACAATCACACACACACACACACACACACACACACACACACACACACACACACACACCACACCTGTGGCACACACACACACACACACACACACACCACACACACACACACACACACACACCCACACCGTGGCACAGTGTGTGTGTAACTGTGCCATGGTGTGTGTGTGTGATTGTGCCACAGAGTGTGTGTGTGTGTTGTGTGATGGTGTGTGTGTGTGTGTGTGACTGTGCCACAGTGTGTGTGTTTGTGTGAGTGTGTGTGTGTGTGTGTGTGTGTGTGTGTGTTTGTGATATTGTTTTAATTGTGTGTGATACTTTAATTAATTGTTTTATAAGTATGTGATCTTAACTTCATTACTATTTTATGATGAAGTCACAATTGTTCTATATTTATAACTATATCTATAGTTAAAGTAAAAGTAAGACTCTTTTGTTGGTGGTGTTGTGTTTGTTGTATTGTTCTCTTAACTTTATGTATTATTATTTTACGAGCCTGCCTTGACCACAACAAAATTGCCCCTTGTGGGATGATTAAAGTTTTTTTTAATTGAATTGAATTGAAATAACCTGTCATAGCTCATGTAAAAACTTGTGGCTTTTGCTCAGCGCAAGCAGCTTGCTGACATACTCAAATGAGGAAAGGTCCAGTTCAACAGATACTCACAGGTAACAGGTGTGTGGTCCCAGCATCTTGGCCAAAAAGGTGATGCAGATACCTGAGCCACAGCCAACCTCCAAACACACATTGGGCCTGCACAATTAGCACAGTTCCTACAGGTGATAATCAAGATGTGTGTGTGTGTGTGTGTGTGCGTGTGTGTGTGTGTGGGCATGTGTGCGTGCCTGCGTGCGGGGCTGCGTGCGTGTGTGTGTGTGTGAGTGTGTGCACTGCTGGTCATGGTTGCCAAAATAAATACCCTGAGATGAAAGGACAGGAATGCACTTACACTAATTTCTTTATCACGTCATACTCCTTTTCCAAAGCATCCAGCATGAGAAATGAGTCCTCGGCAGGCTCATACACACTGTCAAAGTCTGCGCTTGTTGTGTGTCGGAGGTCAGGGGTTGGAAAGAAAAAATCCCGTCCCTCTGCTTCCATTCTTGCTGATAACTGAGCTCCAGTGTCAGCAGAATGGAACTCAGCCTAGCAAAATCTGGAAAGTAATAATAACAATAAAAAAAATTAAAAAAACCAACAACAACAGAAATTGTTGAAATCTGCACACAGACACAAAATAAAAAAGACTATTAATTACTAATATTATAAATAACATCCAACTTCAAAACATTCTACAAATCATCAAGCAATAGTTGCCATGGAGAACAACAACAAAACAGTTATGTAAGCACTTGTCAAACCATACCAAAAAGGTCTGAATCTGATCTCATTTTTCCAAGAAAATGTAGGACAATGAAGTTGTGGGATGGACTTGAGCCTGATAATAGCAGACAGTGACCAGACACGCAGTGGGCAGTTTGCATTTGGACATTGTCAAGCAGGTGGCCACACAAATGTAAACAGGCCCAAACTCTTTTACAGAAACAAAATATTTTGCTGATGAAAACAAGCCAGCACAATAACACTTAACAGGCATCATTTTTTAATAAGAACAATGTCAACCACAACATACACCAAAATTACTACTTAGCAGGCAAAAAGGTGGAAACACCTATTAGCTGTAAAATAAGCCTTATGGTTTCTGTGGACATTAAGCACTATGTTTACTTACTTCGGACTTGCAACAGAGCTCATGAGATGTGTGAGAGTCGAGGTGGCCGTCCCTAATAAGATTCAAGATTCAAGATTACTTTCTCACCAGAAAAATGAAAACGTGGCTAACATTAACCACATCACAGTACACAATAACACATAATTATTGTATATATTTTAAAACTCAAATAACAAGTATTGAAAAGAAAAAAAATTAACATAATAAACAAACTAGTAATTAACGTAATTTACACTCATAATAATAATCCTGGTGGTTTCTGTGGACGTAAAGCAACACTAAAACAAAAGGACTTGCAACGCTCTGACAGAGACTAATCCTTGAAAGGAAGAACAGGAAGACGTCCAAATAATAACACACACACACACACACACACACACAACCTGAACGATATATCTGGCAATTCAGCCAACGGAATCAGGATCAGGGTCAAGATCAAGATTGAGCAGAAAGCTTGACTGTCATGGTAGTAGTAGTGAAGGCTGTCTCTGCTTGACCCAGTTGCACAGGCAAGCAGATGGCGCAAGGGAGATCACTGGGCATTGTAGGTCAACGTACAAATCCAAAATGAGGCTATGACCCACGATGCGACGCCATGATGGTTACATTTTCAGACGGAGCCTGTAGTTAGTCGGTTTTTATTTTTAGGATTTTGACTATTTTTAAGCTTCACTATCAACATGTATCCGGTGACACCACAAGGTAAATGCACGCTATGGTTTGTGTTCAAAATGGGCTGCTTTTAACGACCGATCGCTGAGTTTATTGGATATGTTTGTCAATTTCTTTAGTGCTTCTTTGTCAGTCTGTCAAAAAAGGACGGGAACCGAAGGCGGAAACAGGGTCCTCGCTTTCTCGGATTAATCACTCTCGAGCATTTTTGCTTCCGATTTCATCTATTGTCATGTGTTACTGTTGTTTATGCAGTGCGTGTTTGTGTCTGGAAACGTTGAAACAAACCAGAGTATCCAGCTCCAATTTGTGGAAACGTTATCTGGACTCAGAAATGGAGTGCCCGAATGGCCTCAATTTATTGAGAATTTGCATCTGATTACATTAATGTTATCTCAGGATGTTTTTTGGGTGAGACGAAAGGTACTATAGCTTCTACAGTTTATGTAAAGTGAGGTCTGCTTAGTAGGATCACGTACAAGTCACCACTGGACAAATCACCAGCAGTAAAATGATAACCGAGGACAATAATTCACCACCAGCCTAGCAGTTGTGTGTTGGTGTGTGATGGTAGTCTTTCTCTTTGTCATGATTCACCCCCCCCCCCCCCCCCCCCCCACACACACACACATATGTTTCAAATTTCAGTGTTATTAATAATACAGTTTGTTTTGTGTTTACAGTTTTACTCAATTATACAGAGACCTTGCATCCTGAGATCAATATGAAAATAAGCAGAACACTAACATAACACACACACACTTGACATGTTATAATTGTAATGGTGATATTATTATTAATGTTTATCTTTTGTATCATTTTCATGCCATATGATATAAACACACACACAGAAACCTGTTATGCATTTATGGCAATATGATTAATGTGTGCACACACACACATTGCACTAATTATTAAAAAAATCACAATAAATTTCATTTTCAGTATTTATATATTTTGCTTAGTTTGATTTAATTGGGTGAAGTTGAGATTCTTATTTCAGCATGAAGACCATTTTACCAGTTCAGATGTCATGACTGTCCAAATTAAATGTTATTACTGGTGGTGAATTGTCTAGTGTGTTTTTTTGGTTGTTTTTTATCGGTGAATTGTCTACAGCCTGTTAAGTACTGCTACTACTGGCGATATAACTTTATTAGTTGCTGCTATATAGTACTAATAATACTGCTGTTTATTGGGGGGGGGGGGTGAAAATGCCACATGAGTAAATAAGTCCAGTATGTTCTCACTTTGGCCGTTGGGCTTAGAAATTGGAAAAGCACAGAATGCTCAGTCAGAAGTGATGATTTTGATTTTAACAATTTAAGCTTCAACATCCGTTTCCACCCCCACCCCCTTCCAGATTGATAGTACTGGGCTTTGGATTGGGAGCCCAGTTTCTTTGATTTATTTCGGGGGTATCCATTATTCACTTATTATGTTGTTACAATGTTAGTATTATTAAAATATTACTGAGTGGTCATTGGAATCCTTTCACTGTTTTTGACTACCTCATCTTCAGAAGTTCAGTATTGGGACTGTACAGTGGGATTTGGCTGGCAGCAGCAATAAGATTAATATTGAACACATATGACTTAGTGCCAAAAGGTGTGCAAGAAAAGAGGACAGAGGTACTAGAAAATAATGTTGACAGGATATGAGTGAGTAATGCATTTTTTGAATGAACACATGTGATGTCATCCACCAGTGAAGGGAGAAGGCAGTGCTGCTCTTCATTCCTGAGAAATTTGACTTTCAGTTTCAGTGTGATTTGTGACAAGATGTTGAACATTACACATTACAACAAGCCCACATCACTGTGCTGCTAATCATGCAGTTAACTGCAGTAACCCAACTAATCTTACAAGATGTGATCCACATGAGTATTACCAAGTGAACTGTTGTTGTTCTGTGTCACACAGAACAGCATGCTACTCATAGTTTGTTGCAATAGATAATGTTCAACATACAGCCAATCTTGAACATTTTTAAATGAATAAAAAGCAACGCATTTTGAAACATAAACAGTTATTCTTTAATAGAACAATATGTGATAAGGAAGATTTGATGATTTTTTTCTCTCTCAAATTTAAGCTTTCTTGACATAAACAGCAAATGATGTAAGAAATATGTTGTACATTAATATTTCAACAAGATGTACAATGCTGTTTGTTTCTTGATGAAAATATAAATCAGTAACTTTTTATTACTGTAAAGTAAAAAGGCACATAACTTTCCATGTGAACAGTTTTTGCTGCATTAATTTTGTTGTAGTGGATAACATAACGTTAATGAGACAACATGGTACTTTGTTTTTCATAACAAAATAAGTAATATTTATTATTTAACAAACAGGTAAGTGTTTTGTAATAGAAAATGGAGCAAGTAAGAGTGAGTGCAACTTTTGCTGCTTTTGGGTGTCACAGGAAAACACACATGCAACCTGTCATCCATCATCCATGCATTTCTTGGTCACATTGACTCGGGTGCCTAGGACAAAAATAGTTGAACAGTTAACTTAAAAGTGAAAGAATTAATCATAATAAAAATATATAAAATTGTAATAAATATTGCTAAACAAATCACAGCCAAAGAATAATGCTATTAAGATCGGCACCTTACATTTTTAGAACTCTGGAAGGCAGACAGGTATGTTCACTATAATTATGTCGAATGTTATTATTTCCACAGCTTGTGTTGTAATCGTAATGTTCAACACCTAACTTGACGACTTTAATCTGTGTAAATTCGAATTGTCTACCATATTGATGATTTGTTTGAAGATGTAGTTTGTAAACAAAATGAACTGCGTTAAGTGCAAGCAAAAAATGTAAAGAGTACGATCAGAATATACTGTTTATAACCAATCTGCTGTCGCACATTATGATTTCAACACATTGTAAGAAACTCGGTGAAAACAAATTTACGAAAGCATCTGAACAAACTTTAGATCGACAGCAACAAAAACTCACTCTGTATGCTAACATTCCGATACCTTTAAAAGGTTCGGCATATACCAATATAAATATCATCATATAACCGGAAGATTTGACTAAATCTCTGATGAACGTTTAAATTAAGTTGAATGTTACGGTCTTCAAAAATATCACCACACACCTTTCGCATATCAGAACGTCTCTTCCATGCGGCCATGTGCTAAAAGCAAATGACCCGGATGTGTAACATGGCTAACCGGAAGTAGTGCAAAAGCGCGAAAACTTTATTTTTTTCCTTTTGCTTGTTTAATCGGATTAAACAAGCAAAAGGAAAAAAATAAAGTTTTCGCGCTTTTGCACTACTTCCGGTTGAATGTTATTTATTGTAACAATTTTATGAAGTATGGCAAAATATATTTTAAAAACTACCCACACATTTGGCAGTAAAATAAAACATTGGCGCCTGATGCAGTGACGTACCACAGTGACTGGAGTAAAGTTTCGACGAAAGAGAAAGTCCGTTCTTCACTAGATTGTCTGCGGATGCTGGTCATGAAACATTTCAACACACATAACGTTCGACCGAGGGATATTTTGGAGCCTCTAACTCCAAAAATAAGACTTAGTAATAATCGATTTTATATGCACTGTGTAAAGCGATATCTCCTCTGTGTAAATTGATGACTGAGGTAATGTTTTGATTCGTCATGTACGTGAATGAAAGCATCGAAAGCACTCACCGTGAGCGTGTCTGTTTTCAGGGGTCGAATTTCGTGGCGCTTTTCACTTTCAAAAAATAATATTTCTCCAGCTGCTCCAGATTTGGAGCTCATATTGTTTCCACTGTGATACTGACCAATTATGAACGCACACACAAAGCAACAACAAGACAAAGTGCTTGAAACAGATTTTATCGACAGTGAAAAATCCGACCCCCCAGTTGCGCACCTTTTGGCACTAAGTCATATACTGATATAGTGCATACACTGATAGTGATACACTATTGATTTCATTTTTAGTATATGAAATGTTCTGATGATCATTATTATTATTATAAGACTTTGATGTTCAGGCTACCAGAACATTTTCTGGCCAGCTTACTTTGCCAGGTCAGTACTTACAACTTAGTCTGGCTGGCTTGTGTCTAAAATTAGTGAAAAAGTGAAAGTTTATTTAATTATACAATGAATGTCATGTGTACCTCTTTTTACGATTTAGGATGAAACCTGAAAGGCTGTGACATCTGCAGACTGTTGTTAATAGTGTCAAGTTACTAGTACAGTAGTAGTAGATTTTTCGCCCTGATATTTTTATAACCCCAATGGTTGACTGGGCGTAAAACACCAAGTTACTTACTAGTAGTAGTAGCACTAGTAGGTTAATTTGTTTATTCTGCCCCCCAAAGTTGGTGGACACTGTTGCTTTGTTTTCTTTAAATCTTTTTCATGTGTATAGCAGTTTTAAAAGTTTTGTGTGAAGTTTGAAAGGAGCCAGATGTAAGACAGTTTGCTTAGAAATAAAATTCGTGGCTAATTTATTTAAAGAGGAACATAAACTAAGTAGCTTTTGTGCCATATAAATTATAATTGATAAAGACTGAAAGAGTATGTGTCCCTTTCTTGTCTTTTTGATGGGATTAAATTCTTAATGCATGTTGACATTATTGTAATGAAGGTCAAGTGTTTTTACAGAATGTTTACTGGTTCATCTTTTTAGTTTGTACCACATACAGGGGTCACGCGGAATTTAAGTGATTTGCGTGGGTTTTCGCAGAACATGTCATGTTTTGCGTCAGTGGTACGAAAAATGCGTAGAGCAAAAACACTATAATTAGCACGCAAGAAAAACGAAAAGGACGTTATCGTAGATCTAGGTATACTCACGATCTAAAAGTGACTGTTAAAGTGTGCACCGTAGTAGATCTAGTTTGCGAGTAGATCTAGTGTTGAGTGACGCAGAGGAGGGGGGTGGGGCGGAAGAGATGAAACTGAAAACTGAATATCAAGACTTAGGTTTGAAAACTGCTTCTTTGGTTGAGCAGACACAGATTAAATGGGCCATGGCATTGACTGGACTTAAAAGTGCGTGCTGGAGTAGATCTAGTTTGCGAGTAAATCTAGTGTTGAGTGACACCGCAGACACTATTAGATCGACCATTTTGCAGCAGACACTATTAAATCCACCATTTTGGGTAGGGTGATGCAGGGATGTGGCTAAAATGCCTATGGCACTCACAAAATGCAATATTTACGCAAATTTTTGCAATGAGCGCGACCCCTGCACATAACTAACAAGAAAAGAAAGAAAAAAACAGTTGTTTGATTGATCTAGTGTTTGATGATTGACCCGTTAGGGTTATTGTACACACTCTGTGGGGGGGGGGGGGGGGGATCGGAGATTCATTCACTTGATTCACAGAGAGAAAGTGTGTAATTTGGAAGACATTTGGTTTTTGTAAGAATCAGTGGCAATGCCAATTGTAGTTTGCTTCAAGTTCAACAAAAGTTACTTTTTTTATGTTGTAAATAGTCTAGTTATGCAGTGTTTTAATTTTCATGTTGTATCATTACAAGGTAAGACTCAGAGGGTAACTGAGTTTTGCAGACTTTAAATAGTTGAAATGTTATTACTGTTACAGTGTTAGTCTGTTACACTTACAGTTGTGATGTCTGATTAAATAAAAAAATCTGTTGCTTTTGTCATTTGCTCTCTTTTCTCTCTCTCTCTCTCTCTCTCTCTCTCTCTCTCTCTCTCTCTCTCTCTCTCTCTCTCTCTCTTGTTAGCCCCCTGAAAGTGTAGCTGTTTTAGGGTTGCATGAAAGTTATGTAAATATGATCCCCTGTGTCTCCTCTGGTTAGCCTAAAACTAGTAAAAAGTGTATCTATTTTTGAGTTGCATGAAACCTCATAGGATTATGAGACAGTGAACCTGTAAATTCAATACTAATGAATACGGTTTTTTTTTTACTGCTGTTATAAGTTATATTTGGAATATTTGTTAATGTTATGGTTATGAGTATGACAGGTTTGTTTTAAAGTTGTTGTTTTTAATAGTTCTTTAAAAAAATAAAACAATCTAATCAGGAAACTTCTAAAAGTTCTACTGTTCTGTTTCTGCACGCACCCGTGCACACAGATTTATCTGGACCAAAACTGTTCAGTGTCCAGTGAGTGGATGTGCTGTATGGTGGGCATCATCATCATGAAGGCATCATATTCTTAATAATTTCACTGTCTCTCTTTGTCCCTCTCTCTTTTTCTCTCTTCTCTCCTGGACCTGAGCATATGGGTTTGTTAAAAATTATGGTCTTAGCGTCATAATTTTTATATCATATGCCATGCTTGAAGTTGAACATGCACGTACACACTCACACCAAGCTCAGTCTATTTCCACCTTGCTCTTGTGCCCACAATTTTCCCTCCAAGCCTGGTAGAGTTTGTAGTGATTGGCTGAATTTATGTGTCTTGGTACAGCTACAAGGTAAGCAGTTTGCATGCAGTTCAGCTTCTTCTTTTTTAAGTTACACGGTCTGCAGACCTGTCAGCAGCTGATATTAAATGAAAATGAATTGGAACCAGTCAAACTCAGAAACAAATAATACATTCATGCTTTTCAAAATCAAGTTTACTCTTCCCACCATGACCTCCACCTCCCCTTTCTCATCTTGGTTTCAGAGACTAGCCACGAGGAAAACTGTCGTTTAGAGCACTGTTTATGTAACGTAGTTTTACAGATATTTGCGCATGTGTCTGAGCTTCATCATTTTCGCCATTGCTAATATATTTATTTTATCATTGTTTTTATTTTGCTGGTGTCCTTGAAATAATACCCATGCTTGCTGATTTCTAACCATGTGCCTTATGTCTGTAGAAAATTAAAACAAAAACAAAAAAACAGCAAAAATGAAGAAGAAGAAGAAAGAAAGAAAGGGAAGAAAAAAAGAGCATGGCAGAACTCTGGAGCATTTTGTTTATTTTGTTTTGAAGAATAGAAGAGCAGAACTTGTACAAGGCTTTGTTTATAATAATAATTCAGCAAGTTCCCAGAAGCTGAGAACTTTAAGCAAAACCAAGTCCTTTAAATTTTCTGCATGGCTGCAGGTTCAGACCTTCAGAGGCTTTGTGGGCCAAACCCAGTCAAGTTGACGCGTTATTCAGTTCACCGGTTTGTGCGGTAAAATTGAATCTTTTTCAGTTTTAATACTTTTATTGTTTTATGGCGTTTTCAAAGCATTAATCATAATCATGCAACTGAAAAAGGTCAGTGGTTTAGAGTACAGTTTAGGTCAGTAAGTTAACAGCCTAGGATAGTACTTAGTAAGGAGCTCTTGCAGATTATGATTAGACAATTATTTATGTGAATCATTCATGATACATGCTAATTTAGTTTGAAAGCAGTTTTGAAGAACATTGATCTGACTGAATTTGTGTTTATTGGCATTTTTCAATAAAATCTAAATATATAACTAGAACACAAATACCTGTAAGCTGTACAGAATAAAGCAGTGGCTAGAAGTAGAACAGTTAATTGACTGATGGTGATATTACTATTATTAGTTGTCTATTGGTAATAATTATCTAAATAAGTAAATTCAAAATCAGTTAAATTTACAAGCACAGTTCAGCGTCCCATTACACAGATTGCATTGTTAGCAGCATTAGTCTTACTCTTCATCTTAGATAAAAGATTGCCATGAATCATGGTAATACTAACCAATAAACATTTAGTGAGTGAAACTGAAAAGGTTTTCAGAAAATTGCTGAATTTAGCATAACAGGAATAAAAATAAAATAAAGTCAAACTTTGTGGGTAGTTTTAACTTTTACGCAGTTAATGTTGGCAGAGTAGGTCCTTAGTATTTGACTTACTGGCCTTTTTCATGTTCTCAGATGTCTTGAGTGAAACAAAAATATAATTTATTACATTTAGTGGTTTCCAGACTTTTTGTCTGCTTAGGTAGTTGTTCTATACCTTGAGCAAAAGAGGAAATTCACAGGTCAGGAAACAAAATGTGAGAGAGCCTTGTCATGTTCTAATGACTAGCCTTTGCAGAAATGGAAGAAAATGTTGCAGAGCTTTGTTCTGTTTGATACAGATCTAAGATGTATTATGTAACAGGAACTAAATGACCTGTCGGACGCGGAACTTAAGAATATTGTCCTGTTCCAGTCCTACAGTTTTAGCAGAATGGGAGCAAAAGATGGCATGGGCCTTGGTAGCTGGCAGCAAGATGAAAACAAAATGTGTCGTTCTGTCAAAGACAAATGTTAAAACAATAGAAGCCGGCATTTTGATTGACAGCTTAGGATGGGAGCCGAGAATTACAGAAATGTGACAGAGTATTGTCATGTTCTGGTTTCATTTTTTCCAGTTCAGTTCTGTTGAGTTGGTAGACTGGTCTGATTGGACAACAGCTCCTGTGTTGGTCTGGTTGACTAGGGTCTGGTCTGGTTGACCATGGCCCAGTTTTAAGAAACACTGTCTTCATATCAGGTGCTTCTTCTATCTTTTATTCTATCCGCCCCACCCTCCCCACTTCCCCGCATCTAGGTGATCCATGGTGTGGTGTCCATGGCTCTGTGTTGGTAGGTAGCTCTATTTCTTTCAAGTTCAGCCTGAGACACCAGAATCAACCAGCCCCACACACATACACGCAAAGACCACACAGAGTAACCTCATGAAGATATTGAAATGGCTGAAACTCTCAAAACACTGAAATTAAGGAAAAAAATTTTTTTATCAGCAGCAGGGGTCTTCTGACATCTTTGTCTTTAGAAGAAGAAAATTCATGCCTGAAAGAAAAGCATTTCACTCAGCAGTGTACCCGCTTAACGCTGGGTCACTGTAAGTGATAAACAGCAGCCAGGTTTTCATGCTGAAGGGATCATTAGGATCTAAAAGGGTGGCATTTGTTAAATAATGTTAACAGGTTTTCATCGGTTTTGTTTTCCCTTTCTGGTTTTGAGCACACCTGTTTTCATTCCGTTATTAAAAGGACATTGTAGTTCTATACACCCTGTGATGTAGAAAAGCGTGATACTAAGTTATAGATTAACGTGTTATACTTGCATTGTCAAACTGACTAAAATAAGATGTTAAGAGCAGACTAGAACACACAGCATTGTTTTAAGGTGTGTGCATGAATGACGTAAGGGTCACGAAGTGCGAGCAAGAGAGCTGAGCGATACTTATTTTGTACAAGTATTGTTCATTTGTTTCTTTTTCAAGGTGTTACTACCACTTTCTTGGGCCCACAGCCGAATGGTAGGTATATTTCATCTCTCATTCACCTCTCACCCTCGCTACCACTACCAGTCTTCTTAACAAATCTTTTAATGGTGCCAACTTGACAGTTTAGTGATTATTTTATTGATTGTCTGGCCAAGAGGCAGACTTTTCCTGATTCTTCATTTTGTACATATTTTTTCCCTCCCAACTGAGTGTTCTGTTATTTATGACCTATTATCTATTTTCTGTTACTGGTCCTAACTAATGCTGGTATTGTTTACAGTGTGTGAGAAATTAACTCCAGTTAACCAAGTTCAGTGTCACATTTATTAGTTCAGTTTAGCTGTTTATGCTTTTGTGACAGATTGAATGAAACGTTTAATTTGTATGCACCAGTGATGCCAATACCATGAACATTTTATTATCATGAATTTGAAGCTGATATTGTTAAAGAAGTAGACTTAAAATTTAACTGAAGTTAAAAGTGTTTTCCAGATGAGTAGTTTGAAATAAATGTAAAAGAAGTTAAAGAAGCAGACCAAATTGTTTTCCAAATGTGTAGGGTAAATGCTTAAAAGAACAAAAACTAAACTACCCAACAGACCTAGCCCATCCCCACCCCTGCAATATTGAAAATGAAGGAGAGATGAACAAAAACATGTTTTAAATTTAAGGAAAAAACCAACAAACAAGCAGTTATAACAAAACTAATGAGGACTCTGTGAGCTGAACAAATGATGTTGCAGTTAACTCCCTTTCGGTTCAACGGTGATTTGAACAGTTCAATTCCTTGAAAACTGCCCATCAACCATAATGAAGAAAGACAGACTAGATTTGAACAGAATTTCAGTGGAAGTTTTATTTTCATAATTTTGCATTAATAATGAGCACTTACTGTATGTTATCACTGTAACCTTTATCATGCCAGTACTTGTTAATTTGAAGAATTAAGAAAGTGTGATGGTGGACTGTTATGAACAGAGTTCTGCCATGCCAATAAGTTGCATGAGATTGAACTAGAATGTAGAAGTTTCATGCATCATCTGAATGTTTCTAGTTGTGCTAGGCTTGGGTAAAGGGCGTGGTGGATTAATAAGAAATAGCATGTGGACAGCAAAGGATTGTATTTGTAACCATGTCCTAATTAAAAATTCCCCATCTGGTGCATTGGCTACACAGTTGTGCTTTGAACTTTTTATTGCTGGCCTTTTGATGCACGTTTTCCTGCTTTGCACAGCTTTCTTATTTGTTTGCTTGTATGTTGCTCTGTGAGTAGACGATCTTCGGAAATCCAGGGGACTGCACTCGGTAAGAGCCTTCGGGCATGGACCTGTATGTGTAGGTCCAGGCCTGCGGGTGTAGCGCAGAGTAGGCACGCTTTTGTTGGGGTTACAGTGAGCACGTGGGGAAGATGACGGATACCCGTAAACAAAAGGCATAAAATTAAAAGGCATCAGAAATGCTGATCAACACTCACTGCTTGCGGGGAACGTGCACATTGGATAGTAGGTTCCCCCATCTGGTAGTCTAGTATAAATTATAATAGGTCCATGCCTGAAGATCTAAAACTGTCGCAGATCGCCTCTTTTCCGCTGCCACCTCCATTCAGGGGACTTCACTCCCCTGGAGTAAGAAAACACTGTCAAATTATCTTCGCCTGTTATTTCCGGAAATCGTCTATTGTGTGTATGCACATTTTATTTAGTCCCATGTGATGTCCTCCAAGTGTTCTGTGATTGTTTCTGTTTCATAAAACTCCTGCAGATTAGACAGTTTTCAAGTCTGCAGAGATCGTGTTTTCATGTCAACATGACTGGCCAGCTGATGCAAGCTTGCTCGGTGGCCGTCAAAATGTTCAGCAACTTTGTTCAACATTTGCATGATTGTTATATGATTGACAAAGACCTTGAAGTCTTGCATAAGGATTTATGTTATATATATTATAAATAATAGTGAACGCTTGTGATTGCAGGGTGAATTCAAATGAGATACTCAGAATGGAGTTTGAGACTGAAAAAATATTAAACTTTTCTGTGTGTGTGTGTGTGTTCTTTTTCTGACACTGTTAATTACCTTATTTAAGATTTTTTGCATGATGGTACCCTCTGGTGAACTAAATTACAGCACTTACAGTTACACGTTCATAAAGTTTTGGTGACCTTCACTGCAATTTCAGCCTCCTACAGTTATGGTTACATGACTGGATTCTGAGAAGATGTGTTTTCTTGTTTTTAATGATCATTTTGTTGTCGCTTCTCTCATCCAGTGAATGTCAGTGAAGCAATGCAAAATCCTCCTGTCATATTCATAGTCACCAGAAGAGAATTTTGTTGTCAGGACTGCCAAATTTGCAGCAATAGATTAGGTATAAAACTTAGAAGTTGGAAGGGGGGGGGGGGTAAAATCAGGATATAGTCATTTACTTCAAAGGGGTTGTGGAGAGAGAAACCAATCAACAACAATAAACAAACAAACAAACTAAGACATTGGGGCTGGGAGGTGGTATAGGTTCATGTCCATATTTGCCATTGTCTAGACAATGACGATGGGATGACTAGCTGTTGGAAATTGTCCCATCCCTCCTCCGCACAAGTGAAGCACTGAAATTCACATGGATCCCAAAGGATGTTAGTTGTAACAGTGCTTTGTAATCCAGTTTGAACTCTTAATTTTTTTTAATGTTTTTAAATCTTCAAACTGTAGTAAACTGTTACTGTAAGATGGAAAAGTGATTTTACTGTTTCACTTTTTTGTGCTTAAAGTTAGACTGTAGTCAACTTTCAGTGAATGAAAAGTAATGTTCGAGCAGTTTCAAATGTTATCAGCTCGCCTGGTTCGGGTCTTCTGTAGTGCAATGTTTAAACCTGTTCATGTTAAAATTGTTATCGTTGGAGATTGCACACAGGCCAGGCAGGAGATTGGAGGGTCAGGGGACCCCGCACAAAGGTTGAGTGGTCCCTGTGCTTGATACCACTGGGTACTGGGACTGTTGGATTTTGTATGTTTCACAGACCCAACCAATTACAGAGACCTGTTGCCTGTGAGATCACCCCTTGTACTGTAACGGCTGTAGTATATAAGTATTTAACTGCGAATGCCATGTATACCTACTCCCAGTCTTTGAACTTTGTGAAGGGGTGGGCATTGTTTCTTTTAAAAGGTCTTTCATAATCGTATACCCCTCCCTGCCACCCTACCTTCTGTTACAAGTTCGTCCTGAGGTGACCCTATGGGGACCTTAAAATTCAAGAATCTGCTCCCCCCCACCCCCACCTCCCCCCATTCTTTCCACCCTAGCTTCCTAGCTGAACCACAACCACCCAGATTTTCAAAATTAACTCATCAGCCCTTTCCTGAGATTCATTTTTATAGAGCTGTGTCGAAGATCATCCAGTGGAAGAAGACAGTTTGAGGCCTGAAAATGGTGCCTTTGATTTTGTAAATTTTCCTAAATTATCTGTAAATGTAATACCAAGGCCAAAGAGGCGCAAGAAAAAAAATATTCAACAATCTTAGCAAAGCAAATTTGGTTCCTTTTCCTTGACCTTGACCCCCTTGCTCTTTTGGATGCCTGATTTGTACTTGTGATTTTAACAATTTACATTATTTGACTGCTTAATGTTTTCTTCTTCCTCTTTGTTCTTTTTTTGAACATAATTTACTGTCCCTTTTTTTCTTTTTTCTTTTTCCAAAAACTTTTTTTTCTTTTCTTCTTTTCTAATTAGACTAATAAGGACACTGCTGATCATTCCCAGAACCTGAGAGTTTGTCACTTGACTTTTGTTGTTACTAATTCTTTGATTGCACAAAAACGTTGGTCCAAAAATTTGACGCTAGGAAACCCTCACCAGGGGTGATGAGATTGATCAAAGGAGCCTACTGATTTCTGGTTAATGGTGACAAGGGCAGAACCTAACTTTAATTTAAGGCCAAGTCAGGACCAGAAAACTATTCACTGAAAGCTGGGTTTTCTTCAAAAGTTACATTAGATTTTAATCTCTGGTGGATTGGTTTGATTAAGTCAGTAGTTGTATTTTAACATGTATCCCTGACTCACACTTGCAAGAGTGCTGAAACATTTTAACTGATTGGTCTTTTTCCTTGACTAATTGTATGCAGTTTGTAAATATTCATCAAACTGAACTTGAGTCTTTCAGGTGGTTGCTTTGCTTGTGAATATTAACTCATAGTTTGCTTTAAAAGGAATGTATATTTTGTTGCATATTTATTTTATCACAGTCCTGTAAGCATTAACTGTTAAACATTCTGTTTTCCCACAAGTGCTTTCCATTCCTCATCATCTCCATGCCCACATCACCTCTGAGTCTGAAGCCCGTTCTTAATATATGGCAAAATTGCTTGGCGAAGTAGCGTCAGTGACTGCACCAAGACTTCGCAGAGATTTTTTTCTGTTGAAGTACTTAGTCATGTTCTGACCACCGATTGGCTAGTCAGCTTGTCGATCATTGTTTACCAAAATGTGTCTTGACTGACCTGTGAAAAATGGAAGAAGAAATTTCCACCCCTGAGGATAAAATTAAAAAGACTGAAGTTTTTATTGCCAAGTTGGAACATCAGCGGATGCTGTGGGACTAATCTGACCACAGGTCGTGTGCAGAAGTTACAAAGTAAGGGATGTGTTTATGAGACAAATTGCCTGGAGACAACTTTAGCGCAGATAGCCCACTGTTTTCATGTTAAGGCCAGACACGGTAGTGCAGATTCAACCAAAATCCTTTGTTTTTTGTTTTTTAAAGATTTGAGATTTTGGCCAATTTTCAGTGTTCTCTCGAGTAAATAATACATTTTGAGTCAAAAATAGGTTTTATTATGTATTAATTGTCAATAAGGATTGCTTACTGATTCATGGTTGCCTTTGTTTGGAGCAATTTTGATGAAAATCGGCAATGTTTGGGTATTGACAGCAACTGAGGTTTGCTCAGCTTTGAACAAAGTTAGAGCAGTGAAATTGTGCACGGTGCTTGTATGGATAGTTATCTTAATTTTGTCAGAAGGATGTGGTGGTAATACAGTTTGTTTTTGTTTTAGGATGCAATACCTGGAAAAAAGGCTCTATTTATGCATATATATTAAAACTAAATTCATAAAAAAATACAAAAAGCAACATAACTTAAAATCCTTCTGACAAAATAAACATAATGTGCATCTGTATCTATTTCAGCAGTCATATTCGTTAAGCATACAATACCTTTGACACAAACTTCAAATAACATATTTTGTTTGGCGGCCATCTTTAATTGTTTGCATGGCAACGGGTGGTGAAAATTACAAAATTCAGTGGTTGTCAACATTTTTAAGCAATGAGCTTAGTACTAGTACAAAGCCAAAAAAAGTTAATATTGAAGTCATTTTTATTATTATTTTGCACTGTAGTGTCTGGCCTTAAGAACTGAAGTGACTGAAGACATCCTTGCAAAGTAGCCCATCGCCAGGTCTGTGAAGCTAGATTGAGAACGGACTTGACACTTGGAGATCCCCAGACAGGAGAATCTTCAGGCAACTGTAGTGTCTGAACTATCCTAGACAGTCACAAACACCGTTTGACTTTGAGAGAGGGAAAACCAGCAGTGTTAACATTGTGTGTGTATGTGTGTGTTTATTTTTTAAAGGAGCTGAAGCTCCTTTCCTTTCAGGAGATTCCTGGCTATTTTATGCCGTTGCAGTCTCATGTCTGAGCTCTCTTCTCTTTTTGCACCTGCAATGTGTTGCCTTGTGCTGTCACTTCCGCTAGTCTCGCTTTAAGTTTAAATCGTTTTTTCTTTCTTTTTCTTGTATATATATAATATTCCCTCATCCATTCATCCACTCTTCCTCTGGTTTCTCCACCTGTTTACTTTTTATATCTCGTCCAGGGTATTCTGACTGTTGGTGGCAAGTTGCTGCGTGTGATTTTTTTGGACCGACTTCAAGATGTCTCACGTTTTTCTGTTAACAGCTGCAAGTGCACAAGCGCTGCTTAAAGAGCAAAGGGCTGTTTTGATCGCTCAGTAAATGATTTTGCTCCCATTGGCGCTGGAGGAATGAGATGAAGACTGTTTTAGCCCTTTCAGTGCCGAAGCTGACTTTAGTCAACGAGACAGTGCTGCTAGGTCGGTTACCTTCAGTCACACGTCACTCTGATGTATACACGTGATGTACAATCCTCAACTGACACTTTGTGTGCATGGGGATGAATGGCACGGACAAATGGATGCTTAGTTATTAGCTCAGCGAATGGATTTACTCCTGTAGCTAGAGATTGGGTGGGTTGAAAGTTTCTAGTTCTCAGTGATTGTACTCAGGCAGCCATTGGACAGTGAATGGTTCAGTATTTGTAACCTACCGGCCAAATTATACGAATTATGTCAGTTGAAATAAGTATATATAGATTTTTAAAATGTTTTAATTAAAATAATTGAGTTGGAGTAGGTTTGCCGCCTTTTCTGTTATATATTTGACCTTGGTCAGTGAGGATAAAGCATAGCATATGGGCCAGAACTTGGGGGGGGGGGGGTATTTATTTATTTTTTAAATAAGTTAAATTTATTAAATGGTCTGGGTATTAGTTTAGGCTTAGACTAGACAGTCTTCTGAGCGGTGGCAAACGATAATGTTTTTAGCAGATCATATCACTTTTTTACCCTTTCTGGCCCACCCCCACCACCGCCTACCTCCTTTTATTTTATCACAGAACTAGAAGTTTCAAGACAACAGGGTGCTTCCTCTCCTGGATCCCAGCAGAGCACATGGCAGTCTTGACTGAGCACCCTCTGGGCAAGGCCAAATAGATGACCCCAGACTGGGTTCCTGTTAGTTACCCCCAACCCCTTAAACTGTTTCATCCCCGAGCCCCAAGATGCAGTATTCGGAGCAGGTTATAAATTTTTTTTTTTTTTTTCAAAATATGTTAGGGC
The DNA here is from genome assembly GCA_018857735.1 of Alviniconcha marisindica. Taxonomy (NCBI): domain Eukaryota; kingdom Metazoa; phylum Mollusca; class Gastropoda; family Provannidae; genus Alviniconcha; species Alviniconcha marisindica. The sequence goes on along the minus strand of JABMCL010003865.1, from coordinate 140,816 downwards.
AGCAAACACTTTTTAAAACTTGCATGTATACAGCAAATAGTCTTAAAAAGAAAAAAAAGAAAAAAAGGCATGTAAGTTATAACCAAACATGTATGTCACTTACACACACTGACAACAAAAAAAATTTTCAAGAACAGTCCTGCCCTTACTGAGTTGAACTTCTGGCTTTTATGCCTACCGCAATTCTGCGTAGCACTGCACTACTTTCAGTATCCTCGAGTTTGGGACCCTCCATGACAATAGATCTCGCCATTTTGCTGGCAGCTATCAAAGCTGATGTCGGAGAGAGAGAGAGAGACTGAGCAAGAGAGACACTTCTTAAAGCCTTTAATTTCAACACATTCTGACATACAGAGCTGGACTTTTTTGTTGTTGCAGTATATTGGAAATGCATGGGGTTTGAACAGTTGTGTGAGAAGGGTTTATTTTGCGTTAAAAACATTTTCCTGCAGAATTGCAACCCCTGTGTGTATTGAGGACTTCAAAATTCACACTGCTTTGGCACAGTTTCCGACTTTCAGTTTCATCTTGTGTGCGTACATACACATGCGTACATACACATGCGTACATACACATGCGTATTTGTGTATACACGAAGTCAGACTGATTCATTGGGACATTGATTCTGTGTCTGCGTGGGAACCAAATGTACTGGTGGCAAAGAGGTATGGGGCAGAATAAATGCAGGTTCTGTATACAGTTCACTGTGAATTAACCCCTTCACTGCCCCAGGCTGTAAAATTTCTGGGCTGAAAGAGGCATGCATGCGCCTGCAAACAGTATGTTTTCCGGTTCTATAACACATCGACTTTCAGTGCTATGCATTTTGATGAAACCCCTTTTACATGCCAGTGCTAAAAAGAAAACTAAAAGTTTAAAGGTTTCAAATTTCACAATTTTCTTTTTAATAATTGATTTCAAGTGACATCATGGCAGTGGAGGGGTTAAATACAGTTTGCCCAAAAGTTGTCAGACTTAAACTTTCAAGACGTTAACGCTACCACTAACTAAGAACGTCATTTAATAGGAGTCAAGTATGTTTCATCAACAAATCACTGCATAGGAAAAAAAAGGGGGGGGGGGGGGGGGGGTCAAAACCATGTCCTATACAGGCCCTGAATTCCCAGGGGAGGAACTGCTCTGCACCAGTAATTATATTCATTGGTAGGCTGTTGGCAGAATATCACCCTGATATAACTGTACCGGTAGACTGGGCGTAAAACACCAACTTACTTACTGTTGGCAGAAAGGCTACACTGTCAAGAGTTTCACTGATTTGACTGGAACTGTAAACCAACCACACGAGTCCATTACAGCTGCATCCTAAACCAACAAATATCACTTGTCAAGATTCATAAAGTGTACACACACATGAAGGGAGAGGGGGTTAGGGGGGTAATTGATTTTAACGCCCAGTCAACCATGATGGGGGGAAAATTGACTGAAACATTTCATTGCTGACTGTTAGTACATGTTTCTGAGATACTATTTTACCCAGAAAATGTGGAGGAAGGGCACTTCCATATTAATGAAATAATCCTGTACATAAGCAAGTAGACCTTTAGGCTTTACAGCTGCCTGCCCTAATGGAATTTTGTAACTTTTGAATAGTATTAGTAATGGGTTTTGGGGAGAGGGGAGGGTGGGAGACTTTTTGAACTGTCACTGTACATGTATGGACAAAGCAGAATCACTTTAATGATTCATCAGTTATCGTTTTGATGAGAAGTCTGAAGTGTGACAGAAGTCATCAAAATGGTTTTTGGTGGCATTCGTAAGTTTGTGTCTGAAAGTGAAAGATGGTGTAAAAGTTGTCTCTGTGTTCTCATTGTTGATTACTATCACAATATGAGATGATTTTGTACATTGATTATGGGTTTTGTTATTGTGTACATTTTCTATTCATATACTTTATTAAAACAATAGAAATGTAAGTCTGTGAAATGATGTTTGCTAGGATGTTCATGGCAAAAACGACGAAAAAACTAATTTCTTTTTTATGTCTCTTGTACTGGGATTTTTTCAATTCATGACAATAACTTTCACCTAGCGGAACACTTTCTTACCACTATTAGTGACTGTCTCAGAATTTGAAGGTCATTGAACACCCCTCTGGTCAGGAATGTCAAAGAGTCTGGTTATATTATCTGACTTAGTAAGGTTTCATGACTGTTACAACTTGGATACTTGTGTATTTGAAGAAAAGAATGCATTTTTGGACCCAGCAAAAGCTTTAACATTGGCTTGTTTTGTGGAAACTGAGATTTCTCATTTTGTATGATGGAAACTTCTGTTGCATTTTTATCTTAGCAGCATTTTCATGCCAGTTTTTGTGAGGTCAGAGTCTGTGTTGCTGTCAGCAAGGTTAAGGTCGATCCTTCAGTTGCTCAACAAGGGGCTTCTCCCAAGAGTCTGTTGCAAGCAGTCTTTGTGTGCTCATGTATCATTATTAGAGCATTGTGAGAAAATGTGACTGTTCAAGGTCATGGTTAAACGAGTGAGATTCAAATCCACAAAACAGAAGGATTGTTTTTAGTTTTTTGTGTGTTTTTATACAGTATGGTCTCAACTGCTAAACTGTTTGCAACCTAACATGCATAGTGTGTGCTTGTTTAGCATTAACCAATAGCATTAGGCGTTTGGGGTGCTGTTTGAAGGTTACAGTTAGTACAAGGGTTCAGTTCCTTAAAGGTCTGTGCACCATTTAAACCACTAAACCTTTAATGAGCAGGCGTGGCGACTATCATTTCCAGTGGAGTATTATTACACTGTTGGTAAAATTGCTGGGGTTGCTTTTGGATGTAAGACTACGAAGAGCAGGCACACACAGGTTTCCACTGGCCATGTGGCACCACCAAAGCCGTAAGATCTTGTGGATGTTTGGCTGAAAGTCAGGCTGCTCAATATTGCTCTGCTTCGGTGATTGTGCCGCTCTTTTTCTGACCTGCCCTGCTTGACACCTGATGAAAGATGGGACTCTTGACCTTATCCAGCTGTCCCTCAAAGCAGTTGTCCTTCCTGCCCCTGTTTCGGCCCACTAATGGTGTGTACTTGGAGAAGGATTTTCTTGGTGGTTTTGCAGATTTGCTTGGGTCCCTCAAAAATGATGAAATTTCTTATGGGTAGGTGACATTTCCCCTTTATCAAAACTGTCATTTATTGCTCTCACCACCAGATTGTCTTGGCTCTTCTTTCAAAAGGCTTTTTTTTAAATTGACGGTGAATCCATCAGAGCCTGGTCTTTTCCATTTTTCATTCTCTTTTGTGCACATGTTGCTTTTTCAGCTGTAATTTTCACCTCCAAATTCTTGGCATCTTCTGCTAGTTTCGGGTATTCTTTTATTATTATTCTGTCCTGCAATCTGTGGTTTTTCTGTTTTCATAAAAAAAAAATCTGTTTACAAAAAGTCTTTGAATTTTGTCTCCAGTCACCTGAATGAACCCAGACAGTGTCAGCGCTTACTTAGCATGGTACACAGTGGCATTGATAAAACTCATGTCTATGTAATATTGGGTACTTTGACTCAAACTGTGAGACTGTCATAGTCTCTGACAAAATCTTCAGTGCATAATCATGATAATGGTACTGTTTTGTAGCTTTACCTATTGTTAGCAATATTGCTGATTATCTGATATTATTAGATCAGTGTTGAATATTTTTGTTGTCAAGGCTGGAACCTGAAACTGTTCATTAGTACCACATACAGTGTGCATAATTCAGACTTGTGCTTTTGACTTTTCCTCCCCACAGAATTGTATTAGAGAAAGAGAGAGAGAGGGACTGTGTGTGTGTATTTTCTCCCTTCCTGTCATTGTTTCTAAAATTAAAACAGACAAGTTAAAATAGTTGAATGTTGTTCTGTTCATGTCTGTGTTGGAGCTACGTTGGTATGTCTTGTTTTGTTGGATTGTATAATAACATTAAAAAATGGAAGACTAAAACATCTTAGTAATCATATTGGAAGTTAGTTGTGTTTGAAAGTATCTGTAGTTTGTTGTTCCTATAACTTGCAGTTGCAGAGTTTGCTTGGTGAATTACATTCTTTCTCAAATTTCTGTCACAGACATGCCATAGTCTTTCCAGGAAGTCCATGTCACCGTATTTTCTGCGTTCTGTATTGGGCGATTCAGCGAAGCTGGTTTGCTAGAGTGAATGCGCTTCGTAACCTTTCACGCAAGAAGTCACGAGAGGTCGCAGCACACTTCCAGGCCAATTTCTGAGTAGGCGTTGCTTCACGCTGTGTATAAATGTGGAAGTTGAACCTAGTATTGCAAAGCAGTACAAATGCCAATACTGTTGCGGTTGCAAAAATTACCGTGGAAAGGGGATGGAGGGTGGGAAAAAAGTGTCTTTGTGTAATTTTTGGCTGACCAGAAGATCGCGAGTTCATAGAAAAAATGCGTTTGGGGGCATCCTATAGCACGAGCAACAAGTTATTGCTTATTGCCAGACACCTTATGACTATGGGCCTCCAAAAATGCCTTTAAAGTTGGCAGTGTAAATTTTGCAAATTCACTGTCACCGCCTTTCATTGTGAAGAAAGTACGCACCGGAAGTAAAAGCAGCCAAGGGGCCTAAGCGATGCCGGGCAGAAGTCAAGGGAGTTAACAACTCCGCCTGAATCGCCCAATAGAATAGGAAATAAGTTTTCTCAGCTGTGTTAAAAAGAAGAAAAGCTATCAGTTGGTGGTGTCATATGTTGTTGTTTTTGTTTGTTTTTTGTTTTTAGTATGACAGGGCAGTTGTCATGTGAGTCTGTGTACTGTTGATCACGAGAGTTTATTAACATTAGTATTAGCTGGTACGCAGTGTTAGTCTCTGTGGCCATCTAACTGTGTTGGCTTTTTCTCAGAGGCTACTTAAACTTAAAGCTCCTTCAGACTTCTTGATGATTATCACTGTTGAGCTGTACTCTTGTCACACCAGTTTTTGTTGACCCGGTCAAACTTTGGGTCTAGGCAGTGTGGAAACGGTGAAAATTGTTCCCTTAAAACAGCAACAGAAATCCTTTTTTAAACAGGTTCTTATCCAATCCAGTTTAAACTTTGTTCATGTTTGTGGATGTGACTGAACACAGTCCAACTTACATGTGAGATAATTTACACCGTTTCTGCATGGACAGAAACCTTAAAGTTGGACTGTCTCCACTAAATGTACTCAGATGCTGTGTACTCGAGATCTTTGACACTTAAAATGATGGTAACCTCTGTTGAGCTTTGCACATTCATACCAGTTTCAGTGTCTTTAACCTATTTTCATGGCCTTAGGGTCAGAAGAAAAAAAAGGTCATTATGTTTTACAGTTTTGAATGTGAATCACCTGAGTATTTGCTTTGCTTTTTGAAGAAAAGTGTATGTTATTATTTTATTATTTTTTAGTAACCACTTCTGTGGCAGACTTGCTCTGTCTCTGTCTGTCTGTCTGTCTGTCTCTGTCTGTCTGTCTGTCTCTCTCTCTCTCTCTCTCTCTCTCTCTCTCTCTCTCTCTCTCTCTCTCTCTCTCCTTCCTTTGCTTGCTTTCTTGATTTTGCATGGGGGGAAAAGGGAACATCAAAAAAACTGACTGGATCAATGATTGAAGTCGGGCAGCACTGCCTGCAGTTAAACGGTAGTTCTTGGAATTAAGCAGCCCATAAGCCACATAGGGTCACCTCAGGACAGTTGTGATAATGTCGGGTGTCACACACATTATATACTGCTAGTGCTAGTGTGGTATATTTAACTTAGTCTTTGTGCACTGTCACAGACGGTGTTGCGGTGGTGTTCGTATGTGTGTGTGTGCGCGCGCAAATTCGCACATACCACCACGCACAGGAGGCACAACAGCCGATACACTGGCTGCACAAGTCGGTGCACAAGGCTGGTTGTAACGTAACCCGCCGACTGTGTCCCTAAGCAGTGCTGTATGACTTTGGTCACCGATTCAGCCAGCTGCCTTCTTGATGTTGGACTGTGTTCGCTGTGCAGTCTCCACTAAGTGGAGTTGATTGACTGGTCACCAGAGGGGTGAGTGCTGATCAGCGTTGGTTTGTTTCGTGCAGGTACACCAGCTGGTATGGCTCAGCCGGGACTGCCGTTTCCCTTCCAGCCCCTGCCAGGGCAAGATCGTAAGTTGCTTTGGGTTTAATTTAAAGGCGCCTAGCGTCGCGGAATAACGCTCGTCTGAACTTCAGTGATCTGTAAAAGAAGTCGAGCTGTCGTTTTCTTACTTGATTTTGTTACTGCGTTGTTATTCCAAAAGAAAAGACACTCCCGTGGGAAGAGGTATAAATGTCTGATGTCTGAAATTCCCATGGGAAGAGTTATGTATGAATATCTGAGTCTTACATGTGTGGTTCAGGCTTTTCTGTTGTGAGCTGTGTCGGACAGAAGATGATCGTGTCCACATCTTTAACTAGTTTCAGCAGCAGAGCTTGTTGCTTGGAAATTTGGGGGGGGTAGATTGTTACACAGATTAGTTAGACTTTGACTTAGTAGAGTTTATTGTTAGTTTCTGTTAAGATGAATAAATTAAAACATTTACGGTAATGACATGCTGCTGCTAATAGAGTGATGAATATGTGACTGAGTAAACGAATCACTTGAACAGAGCTTTCATTGTAAAAGTAATTCTGGCCACCTACTGCTCAGACAATGGGTAAATCAGTGACTGGGTTAGGGTAAACTGGTGACTGGATTAGGGAGCAGGTTTTGTTTTGTGGAAATAGTTGTTGCCAGCTGTGGCTGGTTTTGTTTCACTTAGAACATGATGTAAAAATGTATGACTGAAATGCAGATTATGCTTGTGTTTGAAACGCAGCTGTTTTCCAACAACTGACTGATGCTGTTTTACTTAGAACATGAGGTAAAAATGTATGACTGAAATGCAAATGATGCTTTTGTTTGAAACGAAGCTGTTTTCCAACAACTGACTAATGCTGTTTCACTTACAACATGAGGTAAAAATGTATGAGTGAAATGCAAATTATGCGTTTGAAACGAAGCTGTTTTTCAGCAGCTGACTAATGCTGTTTCATTTAGTACACAAGCTGAAATGTGTGACTGGAATGCTAGTTATGCTTTTGTTTGAAGTGATTTCTCTTTGCCAACAACTGCCTAACGCTGTTTCACTTAGAAAACGGTTCTCAAACAGCACTGGTTCCACCACCCACCGTACCCCTACCCATACAGCCTGCGCCTGTCGCCGACTTCACCTGCCCTGCTCGACCCAACCATGGCACAGAAGGCAGAACCATTCTTCTGCGAGCCAATCACTTTCAGGTTCGAATCCCCAAGGGCTACATCCACCACTACGATGTCAGCATCACACCAGACAAATGTCCTCGCCGTGTCAACAGGTTGGTTGAGTCCCTTAAATCAGCTGGTGTGATGATGGTGGTAGTACTGCAGTGATGGTGTAATGTGATAGAGATCATGATGTAGGTGCCTGGATGTTTTTGCACATGTATCTTTCGGGTAAATGGGTTTGTTTGCATTTATTAGATGTCTGGTGATAGACGTGACAGAACTAATGATGTAGTGGATGGTTCAGAGGGAAGACAGTTGCCTCGTGGTTTTTGTGCTAAATGGGGTTTTGTTTGCATTTATTAGATGTTTGTCCATTGTGAACTTCAGACTGAAGAACATGACTGGTTATTTGTATTGATCATGTTTGGGTGACTTTTATTTGTATTGATCATGTTTGGGGGACTATCTAAGACTGTGGAGGGAATTTGGAGGAGGCAGGATCAGAAAGAAAAAAACTCTAACAAAGTGTGCAAGTTCCTTAGCTTGATTAACTGTCATGCGCAGGTTCTTTCTGTAAGTGGCATGTGCGTATTCATTTTATTAACTAGCATGTGCAGAATATTTTCATTTACTGGCAGACTACAGCGTACTTTCATTAACTAGTAAATGCCAGGGCCTTTCGTTAACTGGCAGACTTGTGCAGATGTGTGAATCCTGACTGGCAGGGTCAGTCAGATCAATAAATCAGTCCCCTGTGCTGGGAAGATAAGCAGAGGTTCCCTCCTTTAGCCGTTTTGGAGTGTAGTATGTCATTCCCCACCTCACGCCAACATCCTAGACGTTGATTTTGTGCAGAAGTGTTTCTGTCCATGTTGGTGTTCGTTCAATGCTTGTAAGATGACGTGTGGTGTTTGAAAGGGCAAATGAGTGAGAGATGTTCCCTGGATTGCAGAGAGATCATCGAGACGATGGTGAAGGCGTATCAGCAGAAGATCTTCTTCAAGACCAAGCCAGTGTTTGATGGCAGGAAGAACCTGTACAGCAGAGACCATCTGCCCATCGGCACAGAAAAGGTGCAGTGTCCTTTTTCTTTGTCATGTATGTAGAGGATGGTTTCACAGACCATCTGGCTGTTTGGGTTAGCTTCCGTCATCATTCGTGTGGGTGTGGGGTGTGTGTGGATCTTACGTGTGCATCGAAGGAACAGTTTTATGACCATACCTGGGTATTGTTAAGCAGTTGCAAGAACAGCCCTACCAGTGTGGGGTGGTGTTCTCAGTATTCCCTTTTTAAGATGCATTGGGACTGTTGGGTTAATTTTTATGAATGCAGTCAGGAAGACTCTGGCTCCTATTCAGTTTCCTACTTACAATCATTTACATGTGTGACCAGAAGAAATATGTGGGTTGACAGGCTTGTCATCTTCACGCAGTGGGCTGGCATGGATATAGGCCAGTTACTCTGGCACACTAGAGGACACAGGCCAGTTACCCCACCAGACTGGAGAACATAGGCCAGTTACCCCAGCAGACTAGAGGACACAGGCCAGTTACCCCAGCAGACTGGAGAACATAGGCCAGTTACCCCAGCAGACTAGAGAACACAGGCCAGTTACCCCAGCAGACTAGAGAACATAGGCCAGTTACCCCAGCAGACTAGAGAACATAGGCCAGTTACCCTGGAAGACTAGAGGGCAGACCGCTTACCCTGGCAGACTAGAAGACAGGCCCTTTACCCTGACAGACTATAGGACATTGGCCAGTTACTCTGGCAGACTAGAAGACAGGCCCTTTACCCTGTCAGACTATAGGACAGGCCCCTAACCCTGGCAGACTATAAGACATTTGCCAGTTACCCTGGCAGACTAGAGGACATAAGCAAGTTAACCAGTTGGACCTCTGTGGTGGATTCATTGAGAAACAACTGACATGACTGACTAGGCATGAACAACCAGTTAACAAACAGTCCCAGCTTTTCAAAACCGTTATTAATGCAAGACCAGACTGTGGGGTGTATTAAAGCTGCTAATAGTCAATTCTCTTTCCAGGTGGAGTTGGAAGTCACCTTGCCTGGGGAAGGTCGCGACCGGGTTTTCAAGGTTGCCATCCGTTGGGTCAGTCAGGTCAACTTGTTTGACCTTGAGCGTGCCCTTGAGGGTGTGTCCCGACAGATTCCCATGGAGGCCATCCAGGCGTTAGACGTGGTCATGAGGCACATGCCATCTATGACGTGAGTATGCGCTGCTAGCCCTGCTGAGTTCACGTGTGTACTGTGGTCATAATGGACTTGATCAGTTAACATCTTCAGCCAGAACCTGACAGCCTGTGTAGCTGTGTGTTAAAAGTGCTGTTTGGCTTCCTATGAATTTATCAGAATCACTTTACCATGTGTTTGTGTGTCACTTTACATGTATATCAGGTATGTTATTTATTCCATACAGCCTGTCTTTTGCTGCGAAACGTTTGTTTGTTTTAAAAAAAAATCTAAATGGGCGCTTTTGTTTTAAAAAAACATCTAAATAGGGGCTTTTGTTTAAAAAAAAAACTAAATCTAAATGGGGGCTTGATATATGACGAAAAAGGAATGGAAAGAATATGCCTTCAGGAGTGCCAGAATAATTATGCATTTCATTTAAAATCTTGCTTTCTCTTTGATATAACTGTCATGGTTGACTGGGTGTTAAAAAAACGTGGGGGTTATTATTATTTTCAGGGGGGGGGGGGCTTTATTTTTCTCTCTCCAGAGACATGTTGTTAAAATCACAATCTGTTTTTTTGTGCATTAAAGGGGTTTGCAAAGAACAGTTGGGGGTCAGCTTACCCCGTTACCCCTCCTTGTACACACGTGCATGACTAAAGGGCGTTGTTGCTGTGACAATTCCAGGTACACCCCTGTTGGCCGCTCCTTCTTCTCGGCCCCAGAGGGGTATGACCACCCCTTGGGCGGAGGGCGGGAAGTGTGGTTCGGCTTCCACCAGAGTGTGCGACCCTCCCAGTGGAAAATGATGCTCAACATCGATGGTAAGTGGGTGGAGTTGATTTCCAGCCCAGCCCTACAGGCCCCTGGATTCCCCCCCCCCGTGTTGAGAGGTTTTTTTTTCCCTCAAAGCAGTTCCCGTGCCTGACGGATGTAAGTAACCAAACCTGCTTGCATAAATCAAGAGCTTTGAAAAGAGCCTAGGATGTTGCGTCAGACCTGAACGTAGAGCCTTCATCGGCTCACTTTGCGTTCTGTTTTCGCAGGCTGAAAGCATGTCTGCACTTCCTGTCTGTGCGTTATGTACAGCATGGTAACACCAGTCTCTGCTTGTCGTTTGTCTCTTAGGAATACATCAGTACGTAGTTATTGTTTGTGCCGATGAAAAGCTCTTCTTATTGTTTGTGCTGTGTGAAAACATCAGTCTGTAGTTACTATTTGTGTCCAGAATGACAGTGTCAGGGTGTACTTACTGTCTGTGTATTGTGTTTCAGTGTGTACTTACTGTCTTGTCTGTTTTACGTTTCAGTGTGTACATCCTGTCTGTGTGTTACAGTTCAGTGTGTACTTACTATCTGTTTTATGTTTCAGTGTGTACTTTGTATTGTGTTTTCAGTGTGTACTTACTGCCTGTGTGTTAATATGTTTCGTTGTGTACTTATTGCCTGTGTATTATGTTTCAGTGTCAGCCACAGCATTCTACAAGGCCCAGCCAGTCATAGAGTTCATGTGTGAGGTGCTTGACATGCAAGATGTACAAGAACAAAAACGCCCCCTCACGGACTCGCAGCGGGTAAAATTCACCAAAGAAATTAAAGGTACAGTGTCATTCACGTCCAGCATCTAACAGTCGTTGAATATTTCTTCAGGTTCTTCTTCATGCAGCTACACATGCGCATGTATCAGAATCAGTGTGTTGTCCAAGTACATATATAGAATAAGCAATGGATTGATAACTGCACATCAACAGAAAGTCACACATGTACACACACACACACACACACACACACACACACACACACACACACACATTCAGAATTCTGTGCACAGTAACACTTACTTGTCCGATTTTCAAGGTCGGCAGAAAGTATAAAACAGCATCTGGTGATATTTTGAGCTTTGCCTGTGTGTCAGCGAGGGTTGGTTGTTGCTTCAGAAGGTATAAAACAGCATCTGGTGATATTTGGCGCTTTGCCTGTTTGTCAGCGAGGGTTGGTTGTTGCTTCTGTTCTGTTGCTAATGGTCTGAAATTGATGTTTGCCAGGCCTGAAGGTGGAAATCACACACTGTGGAAACATGCGGAGGAAGTACAGAGTCTGCAACGTCACTCGCCGACCTGCCCAGACTCAGTCGTAAGTTAATGCCCAACACTACAGTTCATCATCATTGGCTTATTAATTCGATCTCCTTCAGTTCATCATCATTGGCTTATTACAATCTTCTTCGGTTCATCATCATTGGCTTATTACAATCTTCTTCAGTTCATCATTATTGGCTTATTACGATCTTCTTCAGTTCATCATTATTGGCTTATTACGATCTTCTTCAGTTCATCATTATTGGCTTATTACGATCTTCTTCAGTTCATCATTATTGGCTTATTACGATCTTCTTCAGTTCATCATTATTGGCTTATTACAGTCTTCTTCAGTTTCCTCTCTTGCACATCCCCTCAGTATGTCTGATCTCCTTTAACCCTGCACTCCAACCAGACAGTTACGAGCCACATCTGACACCAGTGCCATTGTCACTTCTCCTTTGAACACAAAAATGGTGAAAATTTGGTTTCTTACGTTGGCCCACCTGGTTGGAACAGTTTACCTGAAACGCTTTGCCACTTGGGTTCTCCTTCCTCTCTAAAAACTGCCCTCGGAACTCATCTGTTCAAATATTGTTTTTAAACTGTCCTTTTTCGCAGCAGTATCTAATATGCCAGAAGTGGGGGGGGGGGGGTATTGTAAGGTGCGCTTTGTTCCCATCTTATGTTGAAAATGGAACACTCAGCAATTCTTTATACCTTCCCTTGTAATGTGTGCCAGGGGTATTGTAAGGTACTCTTTGTTCCCATCTGGTGTTGAAAATGGAACACTCAGCAATTCTTTATACCTTCCCTTGTAATGTGTGCCAGGGGTATTGTAAGGTACTCTTTGTTCCCATCTGGTGTTGAAAATGGGTCACTCTGCATTTCTTTATACCTTCCCTTGTAACGTGTGCTGGTATTGTGTTTGAAGTCACGTGGATGCTGCTTTTTTGTCTGTACTTGGCAGAAGCCGAGAGAACTAAAGTCTTTGTTCCGCCTGTCGCAGATTTCCTCTCCAGCTTGATTCTGGTCAGACCATCGAATGTACGGTGGCACGCTACTTCTATGAACGATACAAGATGAGGCTACAGTAAGTGTCTACTACTTTTCTCTTTAATATGGGGGGGAGAAGGAGGGGTCACTGTGTTGAGCCCATTAATGCACCCCCCCCCCCCCCCACCTCCCCTCCCACTAAACAAAAATCAAAAAAATTCACGTACAGTTCTTAAGAGAACTGTCTGAAATCAGACTTTTGGGGATGGGTGGAGGCCCGCAGAACCTCCTGGTTTTGTGTTTTATAAAAGGGTTCAGTGTGATTTTAGAGTGTTTTGTGCTGTTGCCATCTCTTGTCTGTCCATGCATAGATGCTGTAGGAGGCTGGTGTACCCTTGTATGGAAATAAATCATGTATCCTTGTGAAACAGTTATGGCCCTTAAAACTAGCAAATTTTTGCAGGCATGCTTCTTTTTCTTACGAGACGCTTCATCCAAAAGCTAATACTGGTAGAACAGGGAACACCATGTTCATCAGAGCATGGGTTATGCTTTGTTTTTGTTTTTATGGTAAAGGAGCAACATGCAGTGCATACACATAAACGTTCTTTTCCACAATGTCTCTTGATAGCTGTTTTGTTTTGAGTGTTAATGAAACAGTGGGGCAGGGAATAGAAAAGGTTTGACGTGGAAGTCAAGGGAAGTAGTCACCATGGCAGCATGAGCAGGCAGACTGTCAGTTGTACAGGGGAAGGATTGCTGTCCCGTATTTGCCTTGGGGGGTGGGGGGGGTGATCGTCAGTTTGGGTGGCACGGACAGGCAGTTTCCTGATGGTGTGGCCGCAGCATGGCTGCAGTGTTTGATGTTGACCAGTCTGCAGTGGAACTGGAAGAGTGTGTGGGTAGTGTTGTGGGAAATGCTTGGCCATATCTGTGTGCTTGGGGGAGTTGTTGTGACGTGCTTGGGGGAGTTGTTGTGACAGTGTTTGGTGTTGATGGGTCTTGTGGTGGAACTGGAAGAGTGTGCATGTGGTGTTGTGGGAAATGCTTAGCCTTTGTGTGTGCATGGAGGAGTTGTTGTGACAGTGTTTGGTGTTTGACGTTGACGAGTCCGTGGTGGAACTGGAAGAGTGTGTTGGTAGTGGCGTGGGAAATGCTTGGTCTTTCTCTGTGTGTGGAGTTGTTGCGACAGTGTTTGGTGTTTGATGCTGACGAGTCCGTGGTGGAACTGGAAGTGTGTGCAGGTGGTGTTGGTGGCATTGTGGGAAATATTTAGCCTTCCTGTGTGCGTGGTGGAGTTGTGACAAGGTGGACTGTGTTGCAGGTACCCGCACCTGCCCTGTCTGCAGGTGGGCCAGGAACAGAAACACACCTACTTGCCACTGGAGGTGAGCCATGGAGTCCTAGAAATCTCTCATGCCATATTTTCACAGTTTTATTTGGTGTGTTGTCCACCCCCCCAACCTCGTCCTGCATCAAATTTTTTTTGAAATGATACATTTATGGAAAATGAAAATCTGTTACGTGATTGGCAGTGTGTCAGTGAGAGTTATGGAAACTGAAAATACTTTATGTGATCGGCAGTGTGTCTGTGAGAGTTATGGAAACTGAAAATACTTTATGTGATCGGCAGTGTGTCTGTGAGAGTTATGGAAACTGAAAATACTTTATGTGATCAGCAGTGTGTCTGTGAGAGTTATGGAAACTGAAAATTATGTGATCGGCAGTGTGTCTGTGAGAGTTATGGAAACTGAAAATATTTTATGTGATCGGCAATGTGTCTGTGAGAGTTATGGAAACTGAAAATACTTCATGTGATCGGCAATGTGTTCTGTGAGAGTTATGGAAACTGAAAATATTTCATGTGATCGGCAATGTGTCTGTGAGAGTTATGGAAACTGAAAATACTTCATGTGATCGGCAATGTGTTCTGTGAGAGTTATGGAAACTGAAAATACTTTATGTGATTGGCAATGTGTCTGTGAGAGTTATGGAAACTGAAAATACTTTATGTGATCAGCAATGTGTTCTGTGAGAGTTATGGAAACTGAAAATACTTTATATAATCAGCAGTGTGTCTGTCAGAGTTACGGAAACTGAAAATCCTTCATGTTATCGCAGGACATAAACATATGTGTGGCAGTGTTTGCTCCAGCAAAAATAAGCCCTGGAAAAGGAAAAACCCTCGTGGCTATCTGGCTCTTTGTGTTTGCCTAATAGGAATGTCACTGACGATACAGTCTGGACCTTTCTTTAGGAGATTGTTAGTACAGCGTACAGTGCTTTCCTTAGAGTGGCTATGTACACGCACAGAGGTTTCTTTGACGAACACATCTTTCATGTGAAGTACGCGTGTTTATCATGAGACTGTAGTCACTTCACTGTGTTTTCAGGTGTGCAACGTGGTTGGGGGTCAGCGGTGCATCAAGAAGCTGACTGACATGCAGACGTCCACCATGATCAAGGTCTCTCAAATAAGTGACCGCTACCCCCAGCATGCTGTCTGTTGCAGGGGATTCCTGGGGAAGGGGGGGTGGGGTGATTCCACAGACCCCCTCCCCCAGCCCCCTCCTCCTCCTCCTTGTCTTCGTTTTGTTCTGTTCTAACGTGTCGCCTTTTTTGTTTTTGTTCTCATGAGTTTTGTGTCACAGATAAGGAATAGATTTGCTTTTGTGTCACGGATAAGGAATGCATTTGCTTTTGATCAGTTTATTCATTTGTTCAGTCCATCTGGTGGTTGTCTTTATTTATTTTTGTTGTTGTTGTCCTGTTTGTTCACCACCGTCCCTGATCGCTGTCACTGCCACATCCTGCTTGTTTCTGAGTAATGTTACCTCACGGTACCTGCCTCTTGTTACCTGGATCAGTTTGCCTGGCACCTGTGGCTAGTTTTCTAGTCGGTCGTTGGCTAGAGTTCTCCCTTCAGCACTTCTGTCCTCTCTTCCCTGGTACTCCAGTTTTTAGCCTGTTCACAGCGTTGCGGAGGAGGAGCAGCGAAATGAAATCCCAGAAACCAAATGCATGGAAGGAGCGTAACCCTTTCCCTGCTGATGAACATGTAGCGACGGTGCAGATTCCTCTGAAGGCTAGTCCACAAGAGAGCACAACCCACCCAGGAGCATTCTTTTGTGTAAATGTGTCCCTGATGTGAGAAAGCATACAAAGTTCGAGTTTAGGCAAAACGCATGGCACCCTCTTGGCAAATGGGAACTGCTTTTGCCATGGATGTCGTGAGAAAGCATGCAAAGTTTGAGTTTAGGCAAAGTGCATGGTACCCTCTTGGCAAATGGGAACTGCTTTTGCCATGGATGTTGTGAGAAAGCATGCAAAGTTTGAGTTTAGGCAAAACGCATGGCACTCTGTTGGCAAATGGGAACTGCTTTTGCCATGGATGTCATGAGAAAGCATGCAAATTTAAGTTTAGGCAAAATGCAGGGCACCCTCTTGGCAAATGGGAACTACTTTTGCCATGGATATCGTGTCGACAAGATCCTTAGGGCTGCGAATGGGTTATGGAGCTTCGATGCTTCGGGCCAGAAACAGTGACACTCCTCACTGCGTTGACTTTCAGTACTACTGATGCAGAAATTGAACGATGGGTCTGTGGCTTATTCCGTTTTGTCGCAAAACATGCATTTGTGTATCGTGTCTCGTCCAACATTGAAAAAGTGAAATGCACAGCATGCTGGGAGTAGCGGCACGCTTACTTGAGCATGCTCTGGGAGCATGGATGCGCCCCCTCCGCCTGGGCTAGATATGTCAGTGTCCCCCAGGGTAAATTTCCTAACTAGGTATCTCCTCTGTGACCAGGTATGGATGGCGGTGTGGGTGGCCAGATTACACGTTTGCTGCTTCAAAGAGCTTGAGAAGCGTTGATGCAAGATGCACGAGGGCTTAGTTTTTAGGCTGCGTGACATGAAAATGCCAGTGTTTCGAGTTTTGAGCTTTTTGGTGTGCCTTTTTGGTAAGAGTTGCACTTGCAGATTGGTCCAGAATAGTTGTTGCTTTCTGTCTGCTGTTGAACTTGGCTAGGGCTTGGCTTTCAAGTCTCTCTTTCCATTCCTCTCTCTCTCTCTCTTGCTCTCTCTCTCTCTCCATTCCTCTCTCTCACGCTCTCTCTCTCTCTCGTTGCCCTCTGGTTGCTAAAACTTGTTTGAGCTTGCATTGAGGCAGAACAGCTGAAACAGTCTGGAGCAAAACGGGTGTGAGGACCTTTGCAGTTGTATGAGTCTGAGTGATGCTTCCATAACAGCTTGTGTTGCGTAAATTTTGGCTTAGTTTTAGGAGCTGTTGAAAGAAATTAAGCAATCCAGTGGGTCCAGGTAGTCTTCTTCTCGATCTTACAAATGACGAAAGAAAAAGTGTTGAAACTGAGTACTTACATTTGTGACTATTACTTTAGTGTGTGTTGAATATAGATGCTCTTTCGGATCCACATGAAGATCTGGTGTCAGTTGTTAACGCCAAAACTGTCAGGTTAAACAAGCAGTATTCGTTATTTTGAGAGGGGGTATGAGGATTTTTTTGGAAACAAAAATGTACATATTTGTTGGGTCTGGGGGACTATTGCAAACATCTTTTATTTGTTGATCTGGGTGTCGATAAAGCAGCTGGCTTGAAGCAGCCCAGTTCTTGGTGAAATCTTAAGCGTGAAAAAAATCCTGCTCTTTCTCGGCTTTTTTTACTTTCCGACAATCAGGCCTGGAACTGCCTAAAGATATTTCAGGTTTTGACTCTTATTGATTTGTTTTGCACTGTGTGTCATGTTGAAGTTGGGCTTTAAACCATTTCCTCCCCCCCCCCCCCTTGTGTGCCTTAATGTCTGTGAACTTTTGCTTTTATGGGTTACTGTTGAGAATATTATGTACACATGTAGCCAGTGGTTTTACCGGTAAGATGACAAATGTGTGGTGAATGTGGATTACTATTTTGGTAAGTTTCTGTAAATGTTACTATTTTGAGGTGGTGTTGTTTTCACACTTAAGAAGAAAACTTCCACTGTCAGACTCAAAGGTTTGTCCTCCTGGGAGTAAGTAGACAGAGATGTTCAATACCACCTTGTGTTCTTCAAACGTGATTAGAAATGAGTGTTGGGGGTGGGTGGGGAGCAGTGCTCTTTGTATTTGGTATATGTTTTCTTCGTGTTTGGGCCAAACCATGAACCCCAGTAAGTATTCAGGTTTATTTGTGTTTTTGTAAGCGGCTGTTAGTATTTTCAGAAATTATAAGTTTCACTCATTACTTGAAAAAATTACATCTTGCTCTTGTTCTCAAGTTATTTTTTATGTTTTACGCCTTAAGATATTGTCAGGTGCTGTTTGTAGCATTATTCTGCAAGTCGCTGAAGCTGGGAGTTAACCTTGCTTGTTGCTGCTGCTGGTGTGGAGAACGAGAGGGTCACCTTTCTTGTTTCTCTTCTTTGACAGGCCACTGCCAGGTCTGCACCTGACAGGGAAAAAGAAATCAACAACCTGGTACGTAATTTTCGTCTCCATTGCAAACGTTTTCTTTTCAAGACAAGAAAATTGAAGAAGGAAAGAAAAAAAACTGGATTTAGAAGCTAAATCAGTAAATATGATGTTTTTAAAAAAAATCCATCAGTGTTAGCAAATTTATATTGAAGTTGAGGGGGGGCAGAATTTGAACTGTTTGTGTTCTGTAGGATATTATTGAAATGTAGTGTCCTGGCTCATTTCAGAATAATTTTTTGATTTGACAATGATGGTTTCAATAAAAACGCAGGACACAATTATTGGAAGGTGTAAAAAATGTTTTTTAAATGCCTGGATGTTTGCTCTCAATCTGTGATGAAAGGTGGTTGTTTTTTCCTGTGCTTCAAAGCACTGGTAATGTGTATTTATATGAGCAGCAATTTTATGAGTGGTGTCAGAGTTTTAAGCAGTACAGCCAAACACCTTAAACGTATGTTGCTGTTTGAGATGTTTGGTGTTGTGTTGTGTATTGTGCAAAATTACAGGCATTTGAGCCACAGATATATATATATATATATATATATATATATATATATATATATATATATATATATATAAAAAGAAGAATTATTGTAAACAGCTTTTTTTTTTGAAAGTTGAAGAAATGTTTTAGTCCTAGTCTCTACTTTGAGTGTTTGGTGTTTAGCTGTTTGCTTTTTCTGCTTCATGCTTTGGTCATTAAAGCTGATTAAAATAAGTACATATTTACTCAGATGAGTAAATACACTGTCTATAACTTTGCACAGTACTTGGTTTCAGGATGATTTTTATGTCTCCTAATGAGGTTGATGTAATCAAGATCAGAAACAAACCTGCAAATATTCAAACAGTTGTTCTACTCAGTATAGACAGATGGGGTTTTTCCCTCTGTGAAATGGAGTACATTCTGTGAGAAACGTGCAGGTTTGTTTCTCCGCAACTATTTATGATTTTGTATCCCAGTTGATTTGTATGTTTTAATATTGTGTCAGTTCTCTTTCCTCGTGTCTCAAGCGGTGTCCCCTTAGATTTTCTTTGAAACAGCCCTGAAGTCGGTTCCCATTACACTTCCGTTAAATATGCCGTTTTCTTCAGCTGCAGTCAGCCCACGCTTCTGACAGTTTTTAGGTGAGGAAAGGGTGAAAGAAACACCAGCGTTGTTGGAGAGTGAGTGTGAGACTGACACTCATTTGTTTGCCCAGTTTCAATGCAACGTGAGGCCAAAAATTGAAAACGAGAATGACTTAGCGTTCTAAAATAAGATCCAGACTTACAATAATAAATAAGGGTTCTTTTGAATCTTTTATGTGTTTGGATCTTCAACCTATCTTGCATCTCACCCACCCCTCATATATTTTTTTTTTGGGGGGGGGGGGGGGGGGGGTGCAAATATTCCAAAACGGGGAAAAGAACAAAAAGAGCACCCCCCAAAAAACAAAAAAACAAAAATCAATAAAAATAAACAACAACAAAAATCATGAGAAATTTTTCAAGTCATTAAAAGGGGCAAATTATTTGGTCAGTATCTGCAGAATAAGGAAAATAAATGAAATGCCCCCCCCCCCCTCCCCAAGAAGAACAACGGCTTCTCACTTACGTGAGTGTATCTGAAGGATAAAGTCCTCTGAGGTTCTTACTGTTATGTGGTTGTAGCTGAACACCAGACCTCTCACTGTTGTGTGATTTTATCTGAAGCACAGGCACCTGTCAGGGTTATGTGACTGCATCTGAAGAAAAGAAAAAGAAAGTGTTTCATTTGTGAAAAGGAGTAAAGACTTCTCTCTGTGACTGGAGAGAGAGAGAAAGGAAGAAGTAAACTAGTATGTTTTGTCGAGTTAGGAATTTTCCTCAGGAAGTGAAATGTGTGTTTGGGCTGCATGGGCAATGCTTTAACAACTGATGGCTTGAGCTTTGTTTAAAATACCAAATTGATTATTTTTTTGATTGTCTATTTCTTGAGCATTAATTCTTGTTCCATCCATGCCGCAAAAATTTGTATGGTTGCGAAATGCACTGAAAATTCAGACTGATTTGCCAACTTTTTATCCCCCTTGCCCCTTCTTATGTTTTCCTATTTGTCTTTCTTTTTAAAAGTTTATTTTTGAGAGTCTTGTGTAGCCAAAAATGAGATCTGTTAATGATCTTTCTGTTGGTCTGAATTTGACAAGCATTCTGCAAAAGTTCTGAATTTGATAGGCATTCTGCCGAAGTTTTGTTTTTTTTGTTTGTTTTTTATTTTTCAATATCTTCCTGTTATAGTTTCATTGTTATATTACTTGTTCTTGTTTCTTTATTTTACTGATACTGGTGTTCCTACTTGTATATATTTATATTTTCTTTTCAACAGCATGCTCAATCCATTGGAAGGTTTCTCTTTCAGAGTTGCAGAAGAAAGAAGTTTTGATTGAGCAATGCTAATTTTTTTTTTCCTTCTATTTATTCATTATTTTATTCATTTCATCCCTGGCTTTAAGTGGAAACTGTACAAATTATGTCTCTTGTCATGTAATGCAGGAGAGATCAAGCCAACAGTCAATACATAAACGCTTCTTGGGGACTGCTTAATTTTCATTGAATGGTGCTTTTTATTGGAATCTCTTCTTTTTGTGTGTGTGTGTGTGTGTGTGTGTATGTGCATTTGTTGTGTCACATCATTCATCATGAGCTGATATTGTCAAAAAATAAACTTGATTTTTAGTCTGGAGATTAAAACAAACAAAAGAATACATATTATCAGCTTTTAGTTTTCAGTTACAGAATCGTGGATTCAGATCTTCAAAAAGAAAATCAAGCAGTGTTTGTTTTGCTGAGTGCACATTTATCATGAGGTATTTCATTTCTGGGACATTAATTACACGCTCAGTTTGTGCACATGCAGCGTTCCAGTGGATCTTGTTATAAGGCTGATGTGGCAGGAACAGCAAATCACGTTTTTGACTCATGAATGGAAGCAGTTGCATCCTATTGTGTCACTGTCAGCAGTTAGCTGACTGGGTACTTTAAAAAAAAAAAAATTGTTCCCCTTCCCTGCTTCTCTCTACTCATTTGATTATGGCTAAAAGTTGTTCAGTGTTAACTCTTTATCATTCTAAAATCTGCATTCGGCAGCTGCTGGGTACTGAATTTGAGTGTTCTAAGCCTTTTTCATGCAATGAATACAGCCTTACAATGCAGTCGACATCCTGAATGGCACAGATTTTGGCTGCCGTACACGAAAATGTAAAATATAAATTTTTCATTGGATCATATGGGCCATTTGAGTGCTGCATTGCCACATTGGTCATATGATCTGATGCGCATTCATTCATTCATTCGTTTGTCCACTTGCTCATTCCGTCACATGCTGTCTTCCTCCTTCCATCATTGCCATCTTTTTTCATTGTGGCAGACAGTTTCCAGCCTTCCTGTTTATATAAAAGCTCTCTGTAGGCATAGAGATAGAATCGACTACAGTTTACATTTGTTTACCAAGTAAGAAAAAGAAATCAGAACATTAGAATTGACTACAATTAACATTTGTTTACCAAGTAAGAAAAAAAATGAAAAAGAAAATCTAAGTGTTTTGCCCTTCCCTGATGTTGTCTCATTGATGAATGGTGTCACCTGTTGGCAGTAATCCTGTCAACGATGTGTAGTGTGTGTGATGTCACCTGTCAGCAGTAATCCTGTCAGTGATGTGTAGTGTGTGTGTCCAATTGGTGTCTGTGTGATGTCACCTGTTGGCAGTAATCCTGTCAGTGACGTGGGGTGTGTGTGTCCGGTTGGTGTCTGTGTGATGTCACCTGTCGGCAGTAATCCTGTCAGTCATGTGTGTGTCTGGTTGGTGTCCGTGTGATGTCACCTGTGGGCAGTAATCGTGTCAGTGATGTGTGCGTGTGCCCTGTTGGTGTCCGTGTGATGTCACCTGTGGGCAGTAATCGTGTTGGTGATGTGTGTGTGTGCCCTGTTGGTGTCCATGACTGGAAGTTAGTGTCACAGTCTGATGGTCCTTCATGCTTGAACTGCATTGTCCTGCCGAATGGTTCCATGAAAACCAAATAGTCGGGCCTAATGAAATTAGCAGCTTTTTTTCACAGATTGTAACTATGATGTAACTGTAAGCCTACACAGTGTACTCAAGAACTAACCACGTAACACGAGCAAGTAGTAAACTTATCATCCACATGTATCCGCTTTTTGCCTCCCCCTTGAATAAAACTGGTCATGTACTGTACACTGAGCACTGTGACATCATCACCAGGGTCCATGCAGCTCCAAGAATTGTTCCCCCTGGTTACTTGAAGAGTCAGGAATCCCCAATTTAAAAAAATAAAAATAGTGAAGACTGTGAGAGTTGTGCTTTTTTTTTTCTTCTTCAAAAAGTCAGTAATGCCGCCCTCTCTTAAATAGTGAAAACATTTAACTCACTTTTTCATCACTAACGGGTTTAATGTGCAGGTGTAAAAAAAAAATGCACACACACACACACAGACAAAAAAGCCTGCTTGCCCCCATAAATATGAGCTCAGCAATGCCTCTTTGGTTTCATCAGCAATGTTAGAAAGCAGAAACCTGGTTTCTGTTGGCACGGTAGCGGGCGCTGTGACAAAGGGTTTTTACCCTGACACTGACAACTCGTTCATCAGTTAGCATTTGTAACTGAACAGAGGCTGATTCTCAGGGTTGATTCTACCTGGACCCCAAGCCAGCACTGTACGTTTGTCTTCTAGCCAGATGGTCATATTGGACTTACTTTCTAGCCTCATATGAGGATGAAAAAGCGTGTCAAGACATTACTTTCTAGTCCCGCATGTGAGGACAAAAAAGCGTGTCAGACCTGTGTACTTCTGACCACACGTAAAAGATCCATAGGCGCTTGGAAATCTTAAAAGAGTGTGGGAAGTTTCCTCAGCTGCCTTTGCAAAGGAGACAATCCCCATTGTATCGCAGTTGGTAAATACTGAAACACCTCACACAGTGGATTGTGAGGTGGCTAGAATTTCCCATGAGTTTGGCCACTAGAGCTGGTGAGTGAATTTTTGTGTAAAGCAGTTGGCCGTATGCCATTAGTAAAACCTTTTGCTAGTCTCATTCACTTGATTGCTTTGTCCTTTGGATGATAGTTTATTTGATTTGCCAAAGTTTTCCACTTTTTTTTCTTCTTTTTTTCTTTTTAAATTATCTGGTACCTCCTCATGTTTGCACTGTGAGATGCTGAAGTGAAAAATCTCTGTCCAATACTTTTGCAGGCAGCTGCGAGAGAATGTTGTATGGTCAGATGCATTACAAGAGAACGATTCACACACATATATAACCGTCATGGTTGAGTGGGCATCAAATGCCAATTTCCATTCCATTCCACAAGAGAACAATTCACACACATATAACCGTCATGGTTGAGTGGGCATCAAATGCCAGTTTCCATTCCATTCCACAAGAGAACGATTCACACACATATAACCGTCACGGTTGAGTGGGCATCAAATGCCAGTTTCCATTCCATTCCACAAGAGAACCACCAGGACAGGTTTGTTTTCAGAGCTGAAATAAAGCTGAAAAGATGGCGCAGGACACTTCCCCCCCCCCCCCCCCCCCCCCCCATCCCAATCCCTCCTGCCCACCACCACTGCATGGACCCCGAGTGCCATCAAGAAGAGTCGAGTTGATGTAATGGATTCAAGGTTGTTGTTTTGTAAGCGTGTGTGTCACACTGCTGGGTGAGCCAGTATTAGTCTTTCATGTGTGTGTCCTGATCTTACCTGGGTCACGGATCTGTGGGGACTATGGACTTGGTCACAGGTAAACACCCCCGCCCCCCACCTTCACACTACCCCCCCCTCCCCCCTTCTCCCACCCCCCTGCCCACCCCCACTCGTACATTGCCCTGATGATGATGTTGAATAGCATCATCGTCAGAGGCTTTCCCATTAAAATCCACAGATGTCTTGGAAAAAGGGAAGGAGGGGATGGAGAGAATCCTGCAGGTGTCTTGGGAAAAAAATTGCAGTTTCATTTCTGTCAAAGTCAGACTAACAAGCCAGTGATTTCCTGACAGACTTTCAGTTTGAGAATAACTGTCCAGATAGCTTCACTCATCCTTTGGCTGTTTATTATTATGTATAATTTATACTTGTGAAATGTCAGTAATTTCACATTAGCATTTTGTGGAGTGAATTGAAGTTGAATAGGTGAGTAATCATGAAATTTAGTATTTTTAAAAGAAACGAAGGAAAAGGTCTTGAAAGTTGGTGACGTCTGGATTGAAAATGTTGTAGGAGCCCTACAGCCGGAAGAAAATGATGGCAGCAATGTAAGGAGACAGTTAAAGACAGTTCCTTGAGAGGGAAGTGCTTAGAGAAGGAAAGTATGGAACAGCAGAGCTATGTTAGTTGGGTTCCATGGCACTTTTGCATTGATGCAAGGGTCTGGAGTGCCACAGATCCACCTGAAACACAACAAGGCCCGCACCACTTGTGTAGAATCAACACAGGGGTCTGATGAGACACAAGCGGTGGCATCGCGCCTACATGTAATGCCAAGGGACAGAACCACCAAGGCACACATCACCTGCTGTAACTCTCATAACCACCAAGGCATGAATCACCTGCTGTAACTATCGCCTGGCGTGCAAGTACGTGGTACAAGGTAGATAATCCCATCAGGGCAGAGGGACGGCCTTGGTGGATTTTCTCATCCTGGTATTATTCGCATGCCACGCCAGAAGGTAGTTTAACCTCCAGGTCGGTGGTGTTTTGTCCCTTGTTAGTGTTATGCGTCCGTGGGTGGCATCAAGTTCATAGTCCCTCTGGATCAGAATGTTGCATTGCAGATTCATGGTATAATAGTGTGTCATGAATGAATGTGATTGTTTATAATTAAAAAAAATTGAATGCTTTCCATGAAACAGCCAGTCATTGATTGATTAATCTTGATGTGATTTGGAGGGAAGCAAAATTGATTGCAGTTGTATTTTTTTCTGATTTTTTTCTTCTTTGGCTGCTGCAAATGTGTTCCCATGAAGTTGAACATGTATGATGACGCGATGGCTTGATCTCTCCTATGTCTGGTCATGCTCACCCCACCCAGGTGTCGAAAGCCGACTTCAATAACGACCCCTACCTGAGAACGTTTGACATCAATGTCGATACGCAAATGACAGAGGTCAAAGGCCGTGTTCTGCCCGTGCCGAGGTTACAATACGGAGGGCGGGTAGGCATGATTGTTTTCCATCTCAATCGTACTGCCTCTGATGTATTGGCTACTTCCTCTACCCTTCAGACATTTTTTTTTTTCATTCGTCTCGTCTTCTGTTTTCGTCTGCCACACTTTTTATTGTTTTTTCGTGTTTTTTTTGGTCTTCTTGTTTCTGTTTTGTTTCGTATTCTTTTGCAGTGGTGAAAATATCTCCTGATTTGTTTTTTTCCTTGCAAAGCTCTGAAAAAAATGTGCTTCTCTGTCAACTGAACTTTGGGGACCCTCATCGGGTGGGTTGCCTCAGTGCTGTTTTCTGACGTATGAAATTTGTGAGCGTTGATGCTGTAATTTAGAAACAAAACCCCCCAAAAGGAAAGTGTCACATTACTTGATCTGACGATATTTTGATTTCAAGTGATAAGTGGTGCATCAGCCCAAAACAGAAACCAAAAGTATTTGGAAACAAAACGTGCAGGTGGCAGCATTTTCAGAGCTTTTTGTCACGTCCCTTTTAGCGAGGGTTTGACAGGGTTAGAAGCAAATCACGAAAGAAGAAAAGACCCCCCCACCTTCTAGCTCAGGGGAAGAGAGAGCCCTTGGTCCAAGAGCGCCGGCCGCCGCATCAGCTCCCCGGAGAGCCAAAAAAAAAAAAATCCTCCAGGGAGCTTCTGGCTCTAGCCTGGACCAGGAGATTAACGATCCACCCGCTAACCTGCGGGCCAGACTGATTGATGCTGATTGTTCCCGCCCTCTGTGGCGCCCCCTTTTTATGCGATGTAGGTGCGCAAGGCAAATTTCAATGCGGATCCGTACCTACAAACGTTTGGAATCAGCATTAGCACACAAATGATGGAGGTGGAGGGAAGAGTTCTAACCGCCCCAAAATTGCAGTACGGAGGGAGGGTAAGACAATTTGCCATATGATTTCATCAACGTCCAACTTCTCTTCTTTTTTTTTCACTCTTTTTTTTTTTTTAGAAGTATGTTCAGTGTTTTGTGTGGAATTAACGCCTTCACTGCCTAACTCTTTGGATTGCCGTGTACTTAAGGTTTGAAAGGTTTTGTGTTGTTTGAAGTGCTCGGTCTTAGTTGAGAAAGGGACAGAACACCTACCTGCGCTTTTAAAAAAGCAAATTGTTGTTGGGCATGGGTTCCGGGTTGGGTAGAGGTGGTGATGGTGTCTTATGTGGGGTTTTTTGTGTGCATGTTTTTTTCTCTGTCTTTTGTGTGTGTGTGCGTGTGTGTGTCTGTCATTATGTGTGTGTGTTCATTTTAAGCAGCAGGCAATTCTTACAGAATCTTAAAACAGTCATGATACCATATCCGACTATGTTGAGAGTGGAAAAGCTTGCGGATGTTCATGTTCTAAGAGAAAGAGGTATCAGACTAACCCTGCCATCTGATGAGTCGGACAGAGTAGAAACGGACGTGGCACCTTTTCCAGATACAAGTGCAGTGATGCTCAGTTTGATTCCACTTGCGCCTGATCATAGCCTAGAAAACATTTTAAAATGATGTTGTTTTCACTTCCAGTTTGGTGGTATTTAGAATTAACAACTGGTTTGTATAATTTGTAGTCATGAACAGGCTGCTGTTGTTGTTGTTTGCTGTCTGTTGCTGTAGTTGTGTAGGGTGGCTGGTCCAAGTTGATTGAGGCAGTGAAGGGGTTAAAAGGTCACGTCTCACTGTTCTTTTCGGTTTGTTCCTCTTCTCTTGGCCGTTGCATGTTTGGTTTTTGGAGTACAGCAGAGTGTTACGTTGAGCTTTTAGTCTCAATCTTAGGTGCCAGGGGAGGCTGATGTTAACATAGGGACTTCTGTCTTTCATCTTGTCTTTCTTTCATCTTCTGTGTTTGTTTGTGCTGTACATGAAGTAAGTATGGGGTATCGATAATGCCCAGCTCCTTGCATCGTGTCCCCGTTTTGCTGTCTTTCCGGCTAGTTCTCTTTGGTCAGAATGTTCTGAAAACTGTTCACTGAGCTTATCAGCTGGTGGAGACAGTGTGCACTGTAGAAGCTGGCAGCCATTCCATAATCTTTTGCCCAGTTTTGTTAAAACGCTCTTTCGGTCTCTCTTTGTTTTCTGGATTTGTTTGTTTGTGCTGTCTTTGTCTTTCTCCTTGCACACTTGTGTTTGCTTTCTTTCTGTGTTTCATTTGATTTGTCCAGTCTTGTTTTTGTCCTTTTATTTTTTATTCTACCTGTAGTTCAGTGTTCAGTTCTTCCCTGTCCATTCTTCGTTCATAAATGCTCTTTCTCAGTCTTTGCCTTTGTTTCGTTTTTCTGTCTAAATTATGTACATGCGGCTCTGAACACGCAAAGCAGCATTGGTGCAGATTTGTTAGGCGGTCAGATTTTGATTGTAGACATTGCTCAAGTAAGACTCTGCTGTCATTTGTTCCCCCTTTTTTTTCCCCTTTTTTTTCTCTCCGTTCTTTCTCTATTGTGTTTTGGTGGCATGCTGATTTGTTTCATGTTGAATTGTCTGTTATGTCTTATGGTTCATGGTTGAAAACACCAAGTATTATTGTTCCTGTTGCGTCAGTTTCTCTTGGTTTCTAAGTGAAAATTTTACTTTAACATGACATGTGCCATGACATCAAGATCTGAGGAAGATGGAAGAAAAACAGGAAGAAGGTTTGCAGGAAGATGAGAAGAAAAAGATGTTTATTTTAGTTCATTTTATTATGTTCAACTTTTTATGTGTATGCTAGCATTTATGATTTGAACTTGTATGTGGTTTGATGCTGCATGGCACAGTAGGTGAACAAGCATACCATGACCTCGGAAGAAAGTCAGTTCACAGTCGTACAGGTGAAGTCCAGTGTAATGCTATGGGTAGGGGATTGCAGAAAAAGGCAAATTGTGATCATATGGGTAAGCTTTAGTGCTGTTGGTAGGGGGCCTCCTCGTTAGAAATTAAATTATGATTGTACAGGTGAACTTCAGTGTAAACTGTAATACTATTGGTAGGGGACCTTGTGAACAAGTTGGTTATGGTTGTTCGGGTGAACTCAGTGTAATGCTGTGGGGCTGTGCTGAAAAGTTTACCACAGTTGTACGGGTGAAGTTTAATGTAATAGTATGGACTAATGGAGGGGACATTTGTCAGAAAGTTAATCATGATTGCACAGGTAAGATGTAAATTGATGGGTAGGGGACTTCGGTCAGAAAATGAATCATGGTTGTCCAGGTGAACATTGAGATCACTGTGATGCTGTGAATAGGAGACCTTGTCAGAAAAAATTGTGATTGTACAGATGGATTTCATTGTAGTGCTATGGGTAGGGGGCATGATTGTACAGATGGACTTCATTGTAGTGCTATGGGTAGGGGGCATGATTGTACAGATGGACTTTATTGCAGTGCTATGGGTAGGGGACATGATTGTACAGATGGACTTCATTGTAGTGCTATGGGAATGGGTAGGGTATAATATGGGTAGGGGACATGATTGTACAGATGGACTTCATTGTAGTGCTGTGGGTAGGGGACATGATTGTACAGAGGGACTTCATTGTAGTGCTATGGGTAGGCGACATGATTGTGTAGGTGGACTTCATTGTAATGCTGTGGGTAGGGGACATGATTGTACAGATGGACTTCATTGTAGTGCTATGGGTAGGGTACAATATAGGTAGGGGACATGATTGTACAGATGGACTTCATTGTAGTGCTGTGGGTAGGGGACATGATTGTACAGATGGACTTCATTGTAGTGCTGTGGGTAGGGGACATGATTGTACAGATGGACTTCATTGTAGTGCTATGGGTAGGGTACAATATGGGTAGGGGACATGATTGTACTGATGGACTTCATTGTAGTGCTATGGGTAGGGTACAATATAGGTAGGGGACATGATTGTACAGATGGACTTCATTGTAGTGCTGCGGGTAGGGGACATGATTGTACAGATGGACTTCATTGTAGTGCTATGGGTAGGGTACAATATGGGTAGGGGACATGATTGTACAGATGGACTTCATTGTAGTGCTGTGGGTAGGGGACATGATTGTACAGATGGACTTCATTGTAGTGCTGTGGATAGGGGACACGATCAGCTTATTGTATAAGTATTGTACTGTTTGGAGTCTAGAGTTCAGTTCACACAAACGTTTATGACAAACTCATGGACAACACAGGCAGGTTCCTCTTGTCCAAGCAACTTTCACCCTCAGTTCTTTCTCCACATTGGGTGATAGACTAACACATGTTACTGATGACATGAAAGAAATTTCAGGTGTTTGGGTTCCATTGGCATTGTAACAGTGCTGCTTAGAATGCTTAGGGGGCAAAGAGCTGAAGCTTCAGACAAACTGAAGTTGTACTGAATTTTATGGGTGTTACGGTGCTGTCATTCTGAACTCCTGTCCTTTCTTTGGTAGCTAGAGGGTTACTTAAGCAGAATGGAGAAGTGGGGGGGGGGGGGGGACAACAAGTGCCATGTAGTATCAAATATTTTACAAATTAAGCACAGTGAACCTCTTTATGTGTCATGATTAACATTGCATGGTTTTGTTGTTGTTTTTGTAGACATATGCCATTTTCTTTCTTTCTTTTTTTTCTTTTTCTTTTTTTTCTTTAAAAAAAAAAATTTGATTGAAGATGGAGTAAAGAACAAGGTGTACAGTATGCAAAAAAGAAAAAGATTTAGAAGTTGCAACGGCCGGGGGTCCAATCCTTAAAGGAAGCAATATGTTGAAGAGTGGGAGTTGAGGAAGACTAGGAGAACAGCAGTTGTTGAACTAGTTGAAGAAAATGTTGTTAGGTGGTGGTGGTGTGTGTGGGGGTTTTGTGGGGGTGTTGTTGGAAAATCCAGGTTGTTGAAGAGTGGATAGAGGCTGAAGGATACACATTGTTGAAGGTACAAGTTGTTGAAGGATAGAGGTTGTGAAGAATGCCAGGTACTGGGGGTTGTTGAGTATGTCCTCAGAGTACATAAGAAGTCTGGTTGTAAGTACATTGATGTTCAGTGTGTCCGCAGAGTTCATAAGAAGTATGGTAATAAGTATGTTGAGGTTCAGTGTGTCCTCAGAGTACATAAGAATTCTGGGCAGTAAGTATGCAGATGTTCAGTGTGTCCTCAGAGTTCATAAGAAGTCTATGCAGTGTGCTGAGGTTCAGTTTGCCATGAAAATTCATAACAAGTTGGGGCAGTATAAGTAGGTTGAGGTTCAGTGTGTCTTCATAGTTCATAAGAAGTCTGGGCAGTATAAGTATGTTGAGGATCAATGTGTCTTCAGCATTCATAAGAAGTCTGGGCAGTATAGGTATGTTGAGGTTCAGTGTGTCTTCAGATTTCATAAGAAATCTGGCCAGTGTATGTTGAGGTTCAGTGTGTCTTCAGAGTTCATAAGATATCTGACCGGTGTAAGTATGTTGAGGTTCAGTGTGTCGTGTATTCAGGGTTCATAAGAAGTTTGAGCAGTATAAGTATGTTGAGGTTCAGTGTGTCTTCAGAGTTCATAAGAAGTCTGGGCAATATAGGTATGTTGAGGTTCAGTGTGTCTTCAGAGTTCATAAGAAATCTGACCGGTGTAGGTATGTTGAGGTTCAGTGTGTCGTGTCTTCAGGGTTCATAAGAAGTTTGAGCGGTATAAGTATGTTGAGGTTCAGTGTGTCTTCAGAGTTCATAAGAAGTCTGGGCAGTATAGGTATGTTGAGGTTCAGAGTTCATAAGAAGTCTGGGCAGTATAGGTATGTTGAGGTTCAGTGTGTCTTCAGAGTTCATAAGAAGTCTGGGCAGTATAGGTATGTTGAGGTTCAGTGTGTCTTCAGAGACCATAAGAAGTCTGGCCAGTGTGCTGCGGTTCAGTGTCCATGCTGGGTAGGTGAAAGAGAAGTCTGCACAGTACCGTGCCTGTGCTAGGTGGATGAGAATTGTGGAAAGTATGTTAGGGTTCACTGTTTACAGAATTACACTTGCGGGGGGGTGGGGGGGTAGAGAAGTTGGGCAGACAACTGAGGTTCACCGTCTGCACAGGGTGAATAGGTGAGAGTGATCTCTTGCAGCACATTGTACTTGGTGGTTGAGAGACAATGGCGCTGTTTTGAGGTTCACTGAATATTGGGGGAGTGTGCTGCGTGTGTAGGCGGCATGATTGTAAAGTTCATTTTACTGGGTGAGTGGGAAGTCTGGGCTGCATATTGAGATTTGCTGTATTGGGTGGAAAAGTATGGGTGATGAAGACTGGTTTATGGCAAGTGAAAGAGAAGACACAGTGACATGTTGATCTAGGTTCATATTGGGTAGATTAGAAGTTGGGGCAGTATATTGCTGGACAGGTCAGCTTAACTGTAGCAGTGTGTTGAGGTTCAGTGTGTGCACTTGACAGATGAAAGTGGGGGTATATGTGTCGAGGTTCATTGCCTGTACTGGGCAGTATAACTAACGGCATATTGAGGTTCACTGTGCATGCTGGGTGGGTGAGAAGTGCTTCCCTTAGTTTGCGTGCAAGCAGCTGATGGTTTTTGTTTCTCTAAATCATTTCATGTGCTGAATAATGACTGAAACCAGTCCATGTACCCTCGAGGGACGTCTGGTGGCTTCGATGTGAGTGTATATCGGCACCCCGGACTGAGGGGGTACGATAGCTACCATCAACTCAATCCAAAGTGCTTGTCTCATTTTCGCAGAGTACTGCCTGCCCTTGCCCCCCAGTGTTGAGATGGGGAAAACGGTGTTGTAACTACTAAAGACCTTTCTCTCGTTAGAGTGAAAGACACCTCCCCCCCTCCCCCCCCCCCAACCACCCTTCAACCCCGCTAAAAACAAAAACAAAGCCCATGCGAAAGATAATGGTCTTACATCAGTCATTATTTAACACCTTAAAAGCTGAGTGGGATGATAACAGTTATGGAGCCTTCTCACCCACCCGCCGCTTTGGCTGTCAATCATCTCAGCATTTGAAGAGTTGATTGAATTGAGTTTGATCGTTGGACTATGTGACTGAACCCCTCAGTCCTTCCCCAACCCATTACAACAAAGAAAGAAAGAGAGAGCGTCCAGAAAACATGAACACCGTCAGTTGATAGTAGTTGTGGTGATTTATTCAGCTCCACATTGCAGAGCAGAACATTTTACAGTAATGCTAGCTTAACGAGATTTATGCAGCTCCCCATTGTAGAGCAGAATGTGTTACAGTAATGCTAGCAACACATTTACCGTGTGGAACTGGGGCTAGGTTGTGAACTGTGTGTGTGCTTTCTCTGTTATTGATGGGGAAACGGAAACCCCAGTTTACTCACAGGCAAGCCACTACTGGCCAGTGTATTTGATCTTGTGACAAATCGCCTCTCTTGTTAATTACATTGTACAGTGTTCTGGAGCTGTAAATTTTAACCACCCTGCTGTTTTAAGGAAGACAGAAGTAAATGATACATGATGTTGAAAGTTCAGTATGTAGTTTATTCAGTGATGTATTACTGCCATTTATATAGAACCACTTGTGTTGTTAATTTGGAGGAGTGGTAGCGGAGTGCCATGTGAAGTGACGGAAGCCTTGCGGTGTACCCTGATTATTATGAAAAAGTATGGTTCACAGACCAAAGCGCAAGCGGTGCCCAACCAGGGCGTGTGGGACATGCGAGGCAAGCAGTTCTACTACGGCATTGAGATCCGCGTGTGGGCCATCGCCTGCTTTGCACCCCAACGCAATGTCAGAGAGGATGCTCTCAGGTTTGTGGCCCTGTCTCTCTCCCCAGACTCTGCGCTGGTCTCTTCTGTCTTTTGCATCCCCTTTAAGGCTGGATTGCCGCATGCATGCGCGCACACTCCAGTTTGTTGGGTTTCAGCATGCGTGCAGGTGAAGTTTTTGCAAAGGTTTGGCTGTCTTTAATTTGAAAAAGGATGCATTAGCGCACAAATAGCAGATGCTGCAAGCAGCGAGATTTCCTTTGGAACTAGTAAATATGTTGCAGGTGTCGCACGTCCGTGTCTAAATATGTCACTGTTTTTGAGGTGTCGCACATCCGTGTCTAAATATGTCACCGTTTTTGAGGTGTCGCACGTCCGTGTCTAAATATGTCACCGATTTTTAGGTGTCACACGTCCGTGTCTCGGATTTCAGTTCCCTTTCAGTCTTTAGTCGACACAGTGAATTCGCATAAGCTCTAAGTAACGCAACTTTCTTCAGAGCAAACCTATCACTGTTTTTTGTTTGTGTGTGTCACGTGTGTGTGTTTGTTTTTAGTGCATTTTGTTGTTGTTCTCAGAAACTTCACCCAGAATCTGCAGCGAATCTCCAACGACGCAGGCATGCCGATCATGGGTCAGCCGTGTTTCTGCAAGTACGCTACGGGCCCAGACCAGGTGGAGCCCATGTTCCGCTACCTGAAGAACACCTACCAGGGCCTGCAGCTCATCGTCGTGGTTCTGCCCGGCAAGACGCCGGTCTATGGTGAGTCTTACTTCAGCACACGTTTCTTTGGCAGTTGCTGAGCTGCAAGGAAGAGACCTAATCATATTTGTGTAAAAACTGGCCGAAAATGCGTAGAGGGGATTTAACACACACACACACACCCCGAAAATGCTTAAAGGGGATTTAAAACACACACACACCCTGAAAATGCTTAAAGGGGATTTAAAACACACACACACACCCTGAAAATGCTTAAAGGGGATTTCCCCCCCGCCCCGGCAGGCAGTTTGCTACCTAGGTCTACCTCAGGGACACTGCCCCTTGTATTCATGTACACAGCCCCTTCAACCGAACACCCCCTCCACCCCAGCACATTTTTTTTTTAGTAGTGATGGTGGTTTTGGCCGGAGCCCTGTGCATGGTCACCAAACTGACTGGTGGTGGTTTTGGCCAGAGCCCTGTGCATGGTCACCAAACTGAGT
The DNA here is from genome assembly GCA_018857735.1 of Alviniconcha marisindica. Classification (NCBI taxonomy): domain Eukaryota; kingdom Metazoa; phylum Mollusca; class Gastropoda; family Provannidae; genus Alviniconcha; species Alviniconcha marisindica. The sequence goes on along the minus strand of JABMCL010003865.1, from coordinate 106,834 downwards.
GATGGTGGTTTTGGCCGGAGCCCTGTGCATGGTCACCAAACTGAGTGGTGGTGGTTTTGGCCAGAGCCCTGTGCATGGCCACCAAACTGAGTGATGATGGTTTTGGCCGGAGCCCTGTGCATGGTCACCAAACTGAGTGGTGGTGGTTTTGGCCGGAGCCCTGTGCGTGGTCACCAAACTGAGTGATGGTGGTTTTGTGCTGGCAGCGGAGGTGAAGCGGGTTGGGGACATCATGTTCGGGCTGGCGACCCAGTGCGTGCAGTCCAAGAACGTGAACAAGACCACACCGCAGACGCTGTCCAACCTCTGCCTCAAGATCAACGTCAAGCTGGGCGGCGTCAACAGCATTCTTCTCCCCAGCATACGGTATGTATATGTGTGGTGTGCGTGGTTGGTTGGGTGGGTGCTTGTGGAAGGATTTGTGTGTGTGTGGGTGGCCGTTTGTTTGTCGGACTTTGTTGACTTGCGTGTCTCATTTAAGTTGCCGTGTGTTACGCAGTTGAAAAACAAGTTTCTGTGCCTGTGATATAGGCAGACAAAATCCTTATGTCTTATGTTGTCTCTTGTGTCATAGTATTTGATGGCAGGGTCATGTAGTTGCCTCTTTCTCTGCCTCCTCCTTCCTCTTCTTTTTCTTCCTCTTCCTCTTTGGGTCTTCTTCTTTCTCCTTCTTTCTCTTCTCTTCCTTTTTCTTTTCTTCTTCTTCTTCTTCTTCTTTTGACCTTCTCCTCTTCTTCTCCGTCTTGACCGGTTCTCTGAATGTTTGTAGGACTTAATGTTCAGCATTGTGAAGAATCTCAGGGCAGGTGACAGTCAGAACAGAGCACAGGATGCTCTCAGCTGCCCCAGCATATTTTGTGGAAATTCTGACAGGAGCCTGATGGGCTCTTGCAGGCCACGTAGACACATTTGGGAACTGCCAGGGTATGATGGGGTGGGCTTTGACCCCACAGTCATCGTGTTACATTGGGGGGGGGGGGGGGGGCTTTTTGGGGTAAAGATTCATTGACTGTAACTGCCCTCTGTGCATTTGATTTGGGTCGAGGTCATGTGGAAGACGCAGTGCATTGAGGTCATGTGGAAGACACAATGCATTGAGGTCATGTGGAAGACAATGCATTGCAGTCCTGTGGAAGACGATGCATTGAGGTCCTGTGGAAGACACCATGCATTGAGGTCCTGTGGAAGACAATGCATTGAGGTCCTGCAGAAGACACAATGCAGCTGCCTGAATGGCCTAGAGCAAAGCAGCCAAGCGAATGGGAAAGAGAGAGCCAGCGGTGTAACGGGGGGCCATCAGTCTTGACGTTGCAGGTTGTGGGTCCCCCCCTTTGCCAATTCGCCCTCGGCCCTCACCCTAGCGTGCTTTGACCTTGCTCATGCAATGACTGTGTGGCATCCAGTCCGGCAGTGTTCCGCGAGCCAGTGATCTTCTTTGGGGCCAGCATCACCCACCCGCCCGTCGGGGACAAATACAAACCCACCATCGGTGCCGTAAGTCCCGCTCGCCCTTCAAGGGGAAGGGTGCCGGAGAGTGCTTGGCGAGTGACTGACGCACACGCAGTACCACAGAGCAGCGTCTGGCTGGCTAGGTGTAAGGCTGGGTTTGGAGCGCCACCTGCTGGGCGAATGCCAAAGGAGGGAAAAAACCCTGAAGGGTTTGGATTACCGGGTGCTAGGGTTGTTCTCGGCATGTCTGAGCTTGTTGCAAGGATTTTGTGCTGAGTCTCTTGCTGTCTTCGTCCGTCTTTCTTCCCCCTTTGGAAGCGTTCAGGAAAGTTTCTTTTCTTGGATTCGAGACATGATGCCACCTTTCTGTTTATCTCTGTGTCTCTGCAGGTTTTGTTGTTGTTGTTTTTACTGACATCTAATGTTGTATCGCTATGCTTCCATTTGAACACAGAGAGCAATTTCTTCTCTAGTTTTGAGTCATGTTTTGACTCGCTTACAGTTAAAAGTGAGTGTTTTGATCAGTGTTTGGCTGGCAATCCCTAGCAGTTACCGTAACATTCTGCAAACTATATTTGGAAGTAATCATTGAAAAAAACTTCATACGGTATTAGTCTTTGTTGAGGTTTATCCACTTATGTCTGTTTTGAAGGTCTTTGCCAGATTTTAAGTTGAGTTGGTATGGAAAAAAAATGAAAACATGAGAAAAAAATGAAAGTTGCATTTTGTGATTAATTATTAATTCAGACATCGTATGGTTGTTTAGTATGCAAGAACATGCCAACAACAGTATTTTTGCCCAGCCTCAAGGAAAAAAATCCCTTTTTTGTAAGCATTAGCATTAACAGGAAATATTGCATTATGATAACCCCCATTTTGCTCTGCCTGTGTAATCCACTGCCAGTGACCTTGGAATTATGCAAGGTCACAGGCAGTGAAGATGCGGAACGGAAAGTGGCATTTTCTCTCGAGTTCTTGTCCGAGTGCGTGTATATCATCAGTAACTGACCATTCTGTGCATCTGTGAGTAAACAAAAGCTGCTGCCATTCGCAGAGTTTTGGAATGTGGGTCAGTCCAGCGTTCTGTTCTCTCGATTCCTGCTGCTTGGCATGCCCAGAATGACTGCGGAGTTGGAAACTCTTGGCTCAGCGGCTGCAGAAACTGTGTACTGTTCATCTGGCTTGACCTGTCCTCTCTTCCTGCGGCAGTTGTAATCTCTGTCCTATACCAAAAGTCAGGCGGGCAGGCAAACATTGTTCTGCAGTGCGCCTGCCCCCACACCCCCCACCCCCAACCCCCACCTCCCTGCTACCAAAGAATCCAATGCGAATGAACAGACTGCTTTTATTATTCACTGCTTCAAATTCTATGGGTCTTTGCTCTGACGTTTGAAAAATGGAGTGAACGCTCCCCTCTGTTGTTATTTTCATTATTATCGTTGTTATTATTATTATTATTATTTTCATTATTATATTACGATGCACAGTCCGGTAACAACGGAACCTGATTTGGGCAACCACGTCTGAAGAACAGGCAGCCTGTTCTCAGTGCACGCCTGCTGAAGTGGTGGCGTTTTGCAGGTTGCACTTGTCTCGTACCAGCGCAAGGGCTGTTGAAAAAGAAAGTGGCACCCACTCCCCTAACCCCAAAGGTGGCACTTTTTTTTCTGCTTTCAGCCCAGCGGTATTCCGAGAGCCCGTGATATTCTTGGGTGCGGATGTGACCCACCCCCCTGCCGGTGACTGCAGTAAACCCTCCATTGCCGCAGTAAGTGACAGCGCCACGATTTGGGAGACAGTCCGCAAATCTTGTTTGGGCTTTGCTCCAGTTTGGCCTTTTGCGTGCGCTTTTGGTGTTGCTTAATGGGAAGCTAGTTCACCTTACGAAGCTTGGTTCTCACAATCAGAATGGGTCGTGTCAAACGGCTTGATATGGCACTGTCCAAGGTTGTCTCGCTAATTAGTTGGTTGTTGTTGTTTTCGTTTTCATTCAGAAACACACAGCCCTACGGTTGTGTTGTAAATTTGTTGTGTGTTTTTTTTTAACTTAAAAAAAACAAACTCACAGCCCCATGGTGGCATTGCATGGTGCTCTCCAGGGTTGTGTTGTTAATTCATTTTGTTTGTTTGTTGTTGTTGTTTTCTCATTCAAATTCAAAAACACAGCCTTTCGGTGGCATCAGTTTCACTTTTATTGGATTTTTGTACGACTGTAGACCAAGTCTTCCAAGGCTGTGTTATTTATTGCTTCTTGCTTTTGTTTTTCATTCAGAAACGTAGCTACTTGGTGGCAGAAGTTTTGTGTGAATATCAGAGTAGGTCTTTGAAGCAAAAGGGTACAAGTAGTGATGGAGAATCAGACAGGTAGGAGTAGTGACGAAGAAGTAAGTCAGTAACTTGGTGTTTTAAGCCCAAGGGCAGGAGTAGTGATGAATAAAAAATTTTTTTAAAGGTGGGAGTCATGATGGTGAATAAACAAGGTGGGAGTAGTGACGATGAATAAACAAGGTGGGAGTAGTGACGATGAATCAGAAGGGTGGGAGTAGTGACAATGAATAAACAAGGTGGGAGTAGTGACAATGAATAAACAAGGTGGGAGTAGTGACAATGAATCATAAGGGTGGGAGTAGTGACAATGAATAAACAAGGTGGGAGTAGTGACAATGAATCATAAGGGTGGGAGTAGTGACAATGAATAAACAAGGTGTGAGTAGTGACAATGAATAAACAAGGTGGGAGTAGTGACAATGAATAAACAAGGTGGGAGTAGTGACAATGAATAAACAAGGTGGGAGTAGTGACAATGAATCAGAAGGGTGTGAGTAGTGATGAGGAATCAGAAGGGTGTGAGTAGTGATGAGGAATCAGAGGGGTGGGAGTAGTGATGAGGAATAATAATTTTAAAAAAGGTGGGAGTAGTGACGATGAATCAGAAGGGTGGGAGTAGTGACGATGAATCACAAGAGTGGGAGTAGTGATGATGAATCATAAGAGTGGGAGTAGTGATGATGACTCATAAGAGTGGGAGTAGTGACAACAAATAAAAAAGGTGGGAGTAGTGACGATGAATAAACAAGGTGGGAGTAGTGACGATGAATCAGAAGGGTGGGAGTAGTGACAATGAATAAACAAGGTGGGAGTAGTGACAATGAATAAACAAGGTGTGAGTAGTGATGAGGAATCAGAAGGGTGTGAGTAGTGATGAGGAATCAGAAGAGTGTGAGTAGTGATGAGGAATCAGAAAGGTGGGAGTAGTGATGATGAGTCAAAAAGAATTTTGATGATGGATCAAGAGGATGGGAGTGTTAGTGGTGAATTAATAGGTACAGAACATTGACAATCAATCCAAAGGGTGTGACTGAGTATTGGTAAATCAAAACTGGGGGTATTGGTAAATCAAAACTGGGGGTATTGGTAAATCAAGAGTGAATACTGTAGGTCAAATAGAGAATATTGATGAATCCGAATGGTAGGAGTGTTGATAATATTAAATGAACACATCAAAAGGGTGTGGTAAATCAAAATGGGGGGTATTGGTAAATCAGCAGTGCATACTGTCAGTCAAATGGTAGAGAATATTGATGAATCAAAAGGGTGGGAGTGTTGATAATATTAAATCAACACAGTGGGAGTATTGGTGAATCAACAAGGTTGATGATGATGAATCAACAGTGGGAGTATTGATGAATCAGCAGGGTTGATGATGAATCAAGAGAGTGGGAGTGTTGATGAATCAACAGAGTGGGAGAATTGATGAATCAACAGGGTTGATGATGAATCAACAGAGTGGGAGTGTTGATGAATCAACAGGGTTGATGATGAATCAACAGAGTGGGAGAATTGATGAATCAACAGGGTTGATGATGAATCAACAGAGTGGGAGTGTTGATGAATCAACAGGGTTGATGATGAATCAACAGAGTGGGAGAATTGATGAATCAACAGGGTTGATGATGAATCAAAGGGGTGGGAGTATTGATGGTGACTCAAAAGGTAGGTAGTACTGATGATGAATCCAAAGGGTGGGAGTATTGATGATGAATCCGAAGGTAGGTAGCACAAAAGGTGAGAATGCTGAGAGTGAATCAGAGAGGTGGGAACAGCGAGGAAATGGTTTGATGAGGAAATGAAGCTGCTGTGACAGGAAGGAACAGAAGGAAAGACAACTCTTTTCAGCAGGCCCCCTTCCCCCTCCTCCCTCCCCCAGTATTCAGCTGTAAATAAACTGACTGATAGAGATCAGAGACTGGTGATGGTTTGAAACCCAAGTTTGGGGCCAGACAGCTTCTCTGGCAAAAGCAGGGGAGGGAGGGGCATGAAAATTGGATGGGGAAAGAAAGTTTGTCTTTTTTAAATGACTAAAACACAGCGCTGTTTGTCTTTAAAAAAAACTAATGCTAAAAGAGCACTGTAGCGTGTCATTGCTGCTTTCACTTTGTCGTAAACATCGATTCTGTCTTGCTTAATGGGTTGAAATCACTTTTGTCTTGCTTAATGGGTTGAGTAGGACTAGCATGTTGTTTTGCGGACTGTTTCGTTGCCAAATTATGGCTGAGTGCAAGCAAAACTGTCCCTGGCGGTCCATGGACGTGATAACCACGTTTGACAAAGTTTCTGTTTGGTCTAGAAGCTTGCCAGCAGGATTTGGTTGCTGTGAACACCTTGCTGAAATGGCACACCGTTGCCCCAACCCCTCCAACTCCCCAATTTTGTTGTTGTTGTTGTTTATATAACAAAGTACACATGTGTGAATACATGCATGCATGTGTGTATAAATTTATTTGCAGTTTGTTTGATTCTTCTTTTGTTGATTGTTTTTTGTTTTGTTTCAAGAAGTTGTGGAGGAAAATTCACACTCATGCCATCTTTTTTTGTTGCTATGTATCAAAAATGTGCCATTCGATAGCAAGGTCGTAAGATGTAGAAGTCGTTCCGGCATGGAGGAAAAAGAACATGCTCAACACCCCCACTAACCCCACTCACCTTTTTAAGTTTTTCTTTTTTATGTGTGTGTACAGTGGCTTTTGCCAGTATCAGTAATACTGTCCCACTGGTTGCCAGTATCAACAATACTGTTTCTCCTGTTGCCAGTATCTACAATACTGTCCCTCCTGTTGCCAGTATCTGCAGTACTGTCCCACCAGTTGCCAACATCTGTAACTGTTCCACCACTTGCCAGTTTCTGCAGTACTGTCCCACCACTTGCCAGTATTTACAGTGCTGTCCCACCACTTGCCAGTATCTACTGTACTGTCCCACCTCTTGCCAGTATCTAGCCAGTATCTACTGTACTGTCCCACTCTTGCCAGTATCTAGCCAGTAGCTACTGTACTGTCCCACCTCTTGCCAGTATCTACAATACTGTCCCACCAGTTGCCAGTGCCCGTAACTGTCCCACCAGTTGCCAGTTTCTACAGTACTGTCCCACTAGTTGCAAGTATCTACAATACTGTCCCACCAGTTGCCAGTGCCTGTAACTGTCCCACCACTTGCCAGTATCTACGATACTGTCCCATCAGTTGCCAGTATCTACAATACTGTCCCACCAGTTGCCAATGTCTGTAACTGTCCCACCAGTTGCCAGTTTCTGCAATACTGTCCCACCAGTTGCCAGTATCTACAATACTGTCCCATCAGTTGCCAGTATTTACAATACTGTCCCACCACTTGCCAGTATCTACAGTACTGTCCCACCAGTTGCCAGTATCTACAATACTGTCCCAGGCATTGACAGTACTGTTTGAACAGTTGATCACAGGACGGATTGGAAACTGACTTTTTATGTGTGTGGTTTTTATTTTATTTTTCTTATTTCAACTGCTGCTTTTAAACGGTGTATTGCTGGTGGCATGTAGCATGGTAGTTAAGTCTTCCTTGCCGTCTGCATCAGCAGCTTAGCTGAGACGTGACTGTGCTTTTCTCTCTGGAGAATTCTGCTTGTTTCGTCAGACACCCAGCCTAATCCTGTCCAGCTCATTAACAACTCAGTGAATGATGCAGTAGATGTCTTGGTAATAAAATAAATATGTTGATGCATTGATAGTGAAAAGACAGGGTCATCAAATCGTTCGGAAATGTAGTTTGGTATGTTGTGAATGTGAGGGGTCCAGATGCCCCCCACCCATAGAAAGCTCTTGGTACTTGTGTGTGGGTGAGAGAGAGAGAGAGTGCAAGGGTGTGTGTATATTGAGATGGGGGGGGGGGGGGGGTATTAATTTTAAGACTATGGTGATTTTGAAAACATGAGTATGGCCAAATAAATATGTGTGCTTAAGATAACCCGGTTTTTTGTGCCAACACAATTTTTTTGTCCCACAAAAAGAAAAGGTAGCAACAATGAAATGAAATGTCTGGGAGAACCATGTTCAAAATTAATGGATGGAAACAAGCTGTTTTAAAAAAAAATGTTTATCTCCAACCTATCAAACTAATTGTTTTTGCCTGACGTTATTTTAGGCACATTTTTTTATTTGGCGTATCTATATATGTATGGATGATACAGATTATTATTCTGTAGAGAGATAGTACATCAGAAATGTAAGTTTATGGCATTTTACGCAAGCATCAGTCCCCATTGGAGCTCCCACCTCCCTACATACATGCACACGCACATACATACATACGTACATACACAAACAATGCCGATTTGAGGTAGACAGAATTTCACAGTGCCTGCATTTGACTTAGCTTCTTGCTCTGTACTGGTCGCTGTTGGTGTTCAGGTAATATGAGCTGTCTTTGATTAATCTCCCTTTGTTTTCTGATCAAACCACCCACATTTTCTGATCAAACTACCCACATCACACACACGCACACAAATACAATTAATAATAATAATAATAATAATGTACATTTATCATGCGCTCATCAACGCCCTGAGCACTCACATGATACATATTAACCTAAATATGATATTCTATACACATGCAGAGCATAGTTCTACCAAAACAATTTACATAAAGTATTATTTAAAAAATAAAAATGCACTACACACTCACACACACACACACACTGACTGTAGCAGAAACTGGGTACTGATATCACGGAATTGACAGAATTTGTTTGCTAGATTTGTTCAGTGCGAAGTTGTCTGCTGAGAGGTAGTTTCTCAGTGCAGCATGGGGTGCAGGATTTAAAACATTGATGAATGCTGCTATCATCCTGGTCAAGCTTACCAGAACAAATGGTCACTGATCACTGTTGGAATTTGGGGATGCTTTGTTCAGTTCCAGTTAGTTGCTAATGACGATAGATAGTTGGATTTTGACGCCCAGTCAACCAGTACGGGGGTATCAGGGCGATGCGAACTGTCTGCGCTGCTTGGGTTCAGTTCCCTCCCTTCCCTTCAACAGGTGGTGGGCAGCATGGACGCTCACCCCAGTCGCTATGCGGCAGCCGTGCGAGTGCAGGAACACAGGCAGGAAGTGATCTACGAGCTGGCCACCATGGTGCGCGAGCTGCTCATCCAGTTTTACCGCTCCACACGCTTCAAGCCAACGCGCATCATCTTCTACCGTGACGGCGTCAGCGAGGGGCAGTTTCATGCTGTGAGTACCGTTTGGATTGGCGTCAGCACTTGGTTTTGCTTGTTATTTACGTGAAGCACTGATGGGTGGTGAAGCAAAATTTAGTATGAAGCAACTGACCCTATTGTCATCTCGCATTCCGCCATACTATGTCATTGTCTCTTTTTCCATCATTGTCATCTTATTTCCATCATCAGTGAACTTTCCATCATGTAATGTTCTTTCATATATAATTTATCTTAATTTCCATCATCTAACTTTCCGTCAGCTTGTTTTCCATTATGCATTGTTTCTTCACATCTGATTTTCCATTGTCACCTTGCTTTCTATCATGTGGTGTTCCTTTATATCTAAATTCAATTTCTGCATGAGTTCAGTGTTCATCAGAGACACTTTGGCAAGCAATTCCATCATGAAGAAACTGTCCGTGTTCCGTGTTGCATTTTGCCATGCTGAGTAGCCTTCAGATCAGATGTGTTCTAGAGTAGCCGTAGGAACTTGATGACATGTCTTGATGCTGTTTAGCGTACTTGAATAAAATGATGTGTCATGTGTATGTGTTGGCAGAAAGATTGCCTTATTTGTGCGATTCAGATATATGCAGTCTGTGTGTGTTTGTGCATAGGTATATGTCTGATACATGCATGTAGATAGGTGGGTATACATGAGGTGTATTGCTTGTAAGCTTCATTAATATGAGTGTATATAGGTGGGTATACGTGAGGTGTATTGCTTGTAAGCTTCATTAATATGAGTGTAAAAAAAGAGAAGAAAAAAAAGAGAGCAATGTTTGGAGATTAAAAGACACAAAATGGTTCAAAAGAAACATGTATTTTAATGTGAAACGTGCACCAGTTTTCTGGATAGACCCGTTCTTCAGGCAATGGACGGGCAGTTAACCTGTGAACAAACGATGAATATTGGGAAATATTTTTTTTAAAGGCAGTTTTGATGTGTTGATTGAGGTGTGTGGTCAGGCGTGACTGTTCAATCCCCCACAAATTTGACGGTTGTGGGTGTGTGTACTCTCACACTAGACGTACCTGCAGGTGCTGAGTCACGAGCTACGTGCCATCCGCGAGGCATGCACCAAACTGGAAGGTGACTACCGCCCAGGCATCACCTTCATTGTTGTCCAGAAGCGCCACCACACTCGCCTCTTCTGCTCTGACCGCAAGGACCAGACCGGCCGCAGCGGCAACATCCCGGCCGGCACCACCGTCGACATGGGCATTACCCACCCCACTGAGTTTGACTTCTACCTGTGCAGTCACGCTGGTATCCAGGTGAGTCAGGAAAAGAGAGTGAGATGGGGGGGGGGGGGGGGGGGGGGAGGTTGCAGTCCAGTTGTAGCAGTCTGTGTAAGCTACTGTCTGACTTCTACCTGTGCAGTCACGCCGGTATCCAGGTGAGTCAGGAAAAGAGAGTGAGATGGGGGGGGGTGGGAGGTTGCAGTCCAGTTGTAGCAGTCTGTGTAAGCTACTGTCTGACTTCTACCTGTGCAGTCACGCCGGTATCCAGGTGAGTCAGGAAAAGAGAGTGAGATGGGGGGGGGTGGGAGGTTGCAGTCCAGTTGTAGCAGTCTGTGTAAGCTACTGTCTGACTTCTACCTGTGCAGTCACGCCGGTATCCTGATCAGGAAAGAGAGGAGATGGGGGGGGGTGGGAGGGAGGGAGCAGTCTGTGTAAGCTACTGTCTGACTTCTACCTGTGCAGTCACGCCGGTATCCAGGTGAGTCAGGAAAAGAGAGTGAGATGGGGGGGGGTGGGAGGTTGCAGTCCAGTTGTAGCAGTCTGTGTAAGCTACTGTCTGACTTCTACCTGTGCAGTCAGCTGTATCCAAGTGAAGGGGGGGGGATCAGTGCAGATGTGGTGTCCAGGATAAGTCGTTGTAGGAGGGGAAATGCAGTCGACTGGTACAGTCTGGCAGTAGCTACTGTAAGGGGGGGGGGGGGGACTCCACCTGTGCACTGATGCTGGTGTCCAGGTAAGTCGGGAGGGAGGGGGATGCAGTCAAGTGGTAACAGTCTGGCCTAAAGTACTGTCAGCATTGGAAACAGTCACTGCACTGAGTTTGTTACTAGTGCTGGTATCCAGACGAGTGAGCGAGAATTTTTTTTTTTTTTTTGGGGGGGGGGGGGGGGGGGGGGGGGGGTGCACAGAAGGATTTGCAGAGAAATACTCTCTCGCACTAGAACCTCTGCTGGACTGGTATATGCCTGTTTTTACTGGTAAATGTCTCCCTATTACCAGTAAAAAAATAAAGTCTGTGGTACCAAGTACCAGCCGAAACTTGTCGTTTTGTTTCCCAAGCATGGTAAAGAATAAAGTCACTGGTACAAAGGAACAGCTGAAACTGAGCGCTTTGTGTGACTTGCTGGAGATCATGTTCTGTGCCCTGGGTGCAGAAGCAAGTGGAAGCTCCAACTAAACAAGATCGCTTCCAGTGTTGATCAGCAAGCAAAACAGTGAATGCGAAAACTTTCACTGCCAGCACCTTCCCCTACCCCCTTCAAATGGACAGGTCCCAAAGTATGCATGCTGACCGCAAGGTACCGGGCACATTACACAGTATTAGGCCTAGGTCATGTTGACTGTACCAGCTGTCTGAGGATTGGTACCGGAATATTTTTTATTGCCGGTACCACGTACCGATAGTCTCAACAGTTTAGCAGAAACTCAGCTTGCACGCACATAGCACAAGCTGTTTTGAGGATTGGAACCAGAATATTTTTTATTGCCGGTACCACGTACCGATAGTCTCAACAGTTTAGCAGAAACTCAGCTTGCATGCACATAGCACAAGCTGTTTCGTCGTCGTCGTCTTTTTTTAACCTTTTTTTTTCTCTTCCCTTGCAGGGTACAAGTCGACCTTCACACTACCACGTGCTGTGGGATGACAACCGCTTCACAGCTGACGAGCTGCAGATCCTGACCTACCAGCTGTGCCACACCTACGTGCGCTGCACGCGCTCCGTGTCCATTCCAGCCCCGGCCTATTACGCGCACCTGGTGGCTTTCCGCGCCCGCTACCACCTGGTGGAGAAAGAGCACGACAGGTGCGTGTAGGCTGCAGTGTGAGGGAGAGAGAGAAGGGACAGGGACTTGGAAGGAACAAGGCAGAACTTGTGTTACAGATTTCCAGCCAAAAAGTTCTCAGTCACTGTCCCCTTCTCTCTCATGATCCCCTTCTCTGTCATCACCCCACCCCCTTCTCTGTCGACATCCCCTTCTCAGCCATTGTCCTCTTTCTCATGATCCCTCCCCCCCCCCCCCCCCAACACACACCACCACCACCATCACCACCACACCTGACCTCTCCTCCCTCTGCCACCACCACCCCACCCCACCACCCACCACCACATCATCAACACTCTAGAACACCCCTTCTCAAACCATATAAGTACCCGCCAGTTCGTCACGATCCCTTCTCTGCCCCCCCCCCCCCCCCCACCCACCACCACCACCACCACCATCACATCTCCACAGTCACCCCCTTCTCAGCCATTGTCCCCTTCGTCAGGATCCCCTTCTCAGCCATTGTCCCCTTCATCACGATCCCCTTCTCTGCCCTCCCCCCCCCCCCACCACCACCATCACCACCACATCTCTGTCGACACCCCCTTCTTGGTTCATGTCCCCTTCTCTATCATGATCCCTTCTCTGTCGCCCAGATTGGGGTAAGAATAGATGCATCAATCTGGCTTAGGTAAATTGGGGGGGGGGGGGGGGGGGGGGGGGGGCCAGGGAGAAAGCTGATGAACCTGTGCTGTGTCAAATATGGAGCCTTCTTTTGATGATTGTTATGTTATCGTAGGTGGTAACTTTACATCCCGGCGTGCCCTTCCATCTCTGGTCATTTGTTCCTGCTTCAGTGCTCGTTTCCGTCTTTGTTTCAGCGGGGAAGGCAGTCGTCACTCGGACAACAGCGAGGATCGTAACCCGGCCGTCATGGCGAGGGCCGTGACGGCGCACCCGGACACCATCAAAGTGATGTACTTCGCCTAGACTGCTCCCTCCTGTCGGTGGAAAGAAAAACAACAAATTGTGCCTGTTTCATTCCTTCCCATCTCTACCAGTGATGCCGCAGATAAACTACTTCTGTTACTTTTGGCTTCCACGGCTTGGGAGTGGAGGAGGTGATGCTTTTTGAGCAGTGACGCTTCTTGTGAAGACGGCTCTCAGAGGCGTTGCTGACCTGCGAACCATGTGTGCTTGCAGCAAACCACTCTCAAACTGGGCGTGAAACTTTTGTGTTTCTTGACGTCACGGCGGAGGACACATCTGCCTTCGAGAAAGTTCAGCTGCCTGGCTTGACTCGGCCTTCTGCTGTGCTGCGAAACAGCGGCGGCTGACCGGCACGGCAGAGATTGGCGTGTGCAGCAGAGGTGGTTCAGAGCCTTGCCTGGGGGCTTTGCTTGTTTACCGTGGTGACGAGAACTAACCAGGAACTTTGCGTGGTTCTGTGGGAGGGACTGCCAGCAACGTGAGACGAATGTCTAGCATTTTCTGCAGAACCGTGAGAAGTCATGACTGTTGATGAGGAAGAGAGTTGCAGCTAAATATTTCATGTTTGTTTTGCTTTGGTGCAACAGCTGTTTGGGGCCAGATGTGGTCAGGCTACACTTTGAAGTTGCAAGAGGGTGGTTTTATTTGCATGAAAATGCTGTTATGCAAAGTTTTAGTGCAGGTCTTAGGGTGGGTGTTACCGGTTCTAGAAGTGTTTGTCAGGATAAATAAGTCGGCCAGAATTGTCAAAGTGAAAGCAGCGCATGCAATGGTCACACTGTTTGATTGCTATATTGTGAATGAAGACTTTTGAGAATTTTCATACTAAAGGAGGTGATTTTGATATTGAGTTAAGGAACCACTGCCGCCATAGTGTTGCATATCTAATGATGAATAGTTTCATCTCATCAATTTTTGTGTGTGGGTGTAGTGACTCCCAGGTGCACCAGAAATATGAACTTAGTTTTTTTATTCTTCTTTTCCATATGCTTTTTTGATTTGGTTGGGGCGGGGGCAATGTCAGGCTCCAAATAGAAAGCCCACATGTACTATCCTGACTGATAATAAGTGATAGGTGCTACGTCATCACATGCTGCTGTCAGCATTGCTACACCATCACAGTTGGTCAGCATTGTTGCGCCATGTGTAGTGGTTACTGTGGTTGCATCATCATCACGTCACAGTCAGCGTTGCGATGTATCGTGTGTCATCGTCAGCGTCACTGCATTATCACATCATGGTTGACATTGCCACATCATTGCATGTCGTGGTCGACATTGCCACATCATTGCATGTCACAGTCGACATTGCCACATCATTGCATGTCGTGGTCGACATTGCCACACCATTGCATGTCGCGGTCAACATTAACACATCATTGCATGTCGCGGTCAACATTGCCACATTATGCATGTCGTGGTTGACACTGCAACATCATTGCATGTCACGGTCGACATGCAGTCGACATGTCGCGGTCGACACGCAGTGGTCAGTATTTGCTCCATCACATGTGGAGATCAGCATCATAGGAGCAGGCACGAGATTCTTCAGCCTGTGGTATAGAAACTGACATTCTTTGCAAGTGTTCATACTGCAGCCACCCTCTGCAGTTGATGGGATGTTCAAATCTGAGAACCAAGTAACTTTAAGGATGCGAACGTCTGCAGAACCCTACTGCATCGTGGTACACGGAGATTTCAAGGCATTTTGCACTGTGTGATGCCAGCAGTTGTCCTGTCTGCATCAACGTTGGGGTCAGCGGAGAGCTGCCCCGGTACCCACCTAGCAACCAACCAACCAACCAACCAACCAACTGCCCACCCACCCAGCTTTGTTGAGATTTTGTGCAAGGTGTTTGGACTGGACAGGCGTGCGTCCAGATTCTCTCTCACTCCCACGGGGACGTTAATGTCCAAGAACCAGTTAACCGACACTCGTCCCACTGCACGTTAGCATCCAAGAACCAACCAACGGACCCTCAAACCCCACCAGTCACAAATTGCTTTTTATAATACAGCTGCCATGCTGGCTCTTCTGTGTTTTTTGGGTTTTGTTTTGTTTGTTTTATTTGCTGTCGTTGTTGACATCCGCTTCACCCATTCTCATTCCCTCCAGCTTGTCAGATGACATGATAAGCTTTCCGGAGGATCATTTGTATTGACTTGGTCGCAAAAAACAACTCCATGGCTGTTTAAAGTGTTCATGTTGGTTTCACTGGGTCAGCCCCATGTATAACAGAATGACATATTTATTGTTTTATGACACAGCGAACCATCTCTGTCTATACCCTGAACAGCCAAGACAGGGAACTGTGTTTTTTTACATACATGTGTGTATTGCTTTTGGAGCGCCAGTCCAGGTAGCGTCCTCAGAGAGCTCTGGTTTGGGCACTTCATTTTATGTGGGTGACTGGTATTGTACACTCTTCGCCCTGATATATTAACCGTACTGGTTGACTGGACATGAAACGTCAAGTTACTGTTGTACGCTCTGACAGAATGTTACATGACCAGGTGAAGCTGATGAGCTGGTGCATTGAAGTTTTGACAGACATATTTATACACTCAGACTTTATGGAAGGGTGACTGATGAAACTGAAAAGAAAAAGACAGTTGTGCTGTTTAGTTGCACTGCAGAAAGATGCGGTTGGAGACGAAGTACCAGAAATAAAAAATGATGCATCTTAATCTTATTGGCTTGCCCGCAGCTGTTTTTTGGTTCTTGTTGTTTGCTTCTAAATTTAGGGGATTCAGAAAAATGGCGAGAGGAAGTCAGCAGTTCCTCCTCATGGTTTGGTTTAACGCTATAGTCATTTGTAATCATTGTTCCATTAACTTTTGAGTTTTTCCAAGTTGTACAAATCATTTGTCCTTTCAGCACTCTAGACCATCCAGGTATTTTTATCAGTTGTGTGAATTTGACGAAACGTGATTACTTGTCAGCAGCTGGTGAACCACCAGTTGTGGACATGCAGTTGTTGGTGGAACAGATTGCCTGGGAAATCATGCACGTGCTTTCACATCCTTGTAGAACTGTTACAAGGGGTGACTGCATGCGAAAAATCCTGAGTGCACTTGGTTTCCAGTTGTGGATCCAGCCACTGCTGGCGGCAGAGAATCGCAGCGTGGCACAGCGAAGTCATTGTCTGAACCAGTAAAATTCAGTTGTTTTGACAAACAATTCATGCTCACTCCATTGTCCCTCTCCCCTCCCCCCCACCCCACCTTTTTGTTTTCCCCCCTCTTTTTTTCTTTCTTCTTTTCTCTCTTTCCATGGCTGTTTGACAAAACGCTTATTTCATGACATTTAGGTGTGCCATGCATATTGCTACCAGTTGTTTGAAAAAGTGCAGGCTTGTATATGCGGCAGTAATCTGAAACCGTATGAGGCCTAGAGTGTTTGTGTGGAATTGTGTGATGTACAAGAGCGGACAGGGGTTGGGTTTTCTTGTGCCAAGTGGTATCAGATTGGGGTAGGTTTCTGGTGTCGGTCACCAAGTCAGTGTCGGACATTAATAGGGTTTTCTTGTGCCAAGTGGTATCAGATTTGGGTAGTTTTCTGCTGTCGGTCACCAGATCATTATCAGATGTTACCGGGTTCTGTTTGTGCCAGGTAAAGTTTTCAGGTGTTGGTCACCAAATCAGTATCACTATCAGATGTTACCAGGTTTCATTTGAGCCAGGTAAAATTTTCTGCTGTTGGTCACCAAGTCAGTATCACTATCACAGTATCAGATGTTACCAGGCTTTATTTGTGCCAGGTAGAATTTTCTGCTGTTGGTCACTAAGTCAGTATCAGATGTTACCGGGTTTTATTTGTGCCAGGTAGGGTTTTCCGGTGTCAGTTACCAAGTTGGTATCAGATGCTAGGGTTTTATTTGTGCCAGCTAGAGTTTGCAGGTGTCCGTCAGTACCAGATTTGCGTAGTTTTCTGATGTCACTCAGCACCAAATGGGGAAAGGGTGCTCTTGCACCAGGCAGTCCCGTAAACATGGTAGGGTGTTGTGTGTGCGTTGATCAGAATAAGATGCGAGTGGGTCAGACATGGTGTGTGTGAGTGTATGTATGTGTGTGTGTGTGTGTGTGTATGTA
The DNA here is from genome assembly GCA_018857735.1 of Alviniconcha marisindica. NCBI lineage: Eukaryota > Metazoa > Mollusca > Gastropoda > Provannidae > Alviniconcha > Alviniconcha marisindica. The sequence goes on along the minus strand of JABMCL010003865.1, from coordinate 89,761 downwards.
TGTATGTGTGTGTATGTGTGTGTGTGTGCTGTGCAATATCTGATTGTGCATATGTTTTTTCTTCTGTTGTGCAGCATCAGGTTGTTGGTAGTTTCCTGATGATGATGCATGTTGAGGTTCCTGTCCCCATCGTGAGGACAGCGATGCGCTCACTCGTGCTCGTTGAAGCAGGTAGAGGCTGGGTCAGTGGGTCTGTGCAAGGGTAGAGAGGATGTGGCCGGGGTCTGGTGTCCCAGGCAGAAATGCATGCAGTTGTAATTTCCTTACGCCAAGTAGAAACTGATGTGGCCAGGATATCCGTGTGCCGAGCAGAAACACATGTGGCCAGGATATCTGTGTGCCAAGCAGAAACAGATGTGGCCAGGATATCCGTGTGCCGAAGCAGAAACAGATGTGGTCAGGATATCTGTGTGCCGAGCAGAAACACATGTGGCCAGGATATCTGTGTGCCGAGCTGAAACGGCCAGGATATCGTGTGCCGAGCAGAAACACATGTGGCCAGGATATCTGTGTGCCGAGCAGAAACACATGTGGCCAGGATATCCGTGTGCCGAGCAGAAACACATGTGGCCAGGATATCTGTGTGCCGAGCAGAAACACATGTGGCCAGGATTTCTGTGTGCCGAGCAGAAACACATGTGGCCAGGATTTCTGTGTGCCAAGCAGAAACACATGTGGCCAGGATTTCTGTGTGCCGAGTAGAAACACATGTGGCCAGGATTTCTGTGTGCCGAGCAGAAACACTTGTGGCCAGGATTTCTGTGTGCCGAGCAGAAACACGTGTGGCCAGGATATCTGTGTGCCGAGCTGAAACACATGTGGCCAGAATTTCTGTTGCCGAGCAGAAACAGATGCGGTTAGGTTAGTTTTTGTTTTGTTGTTGCTGTTTTTTATGCTGAGAAATAATGTGGGTAGGTAGATGGGTTTTCTTGTGCTGCTCTTACCTTGAGGCCCACGGGGATGTTTTAAGGATTAGACAGTTATGCTGGTCTTCGTTGCGGTCTTTGAGGGCTGGGCAGTTGCTTTCTCATTTCCTGTGGTCTCTGAAGGAGTGGACAGTTGTGCTCACATCCATTGTGAGTTGTGTGCACGTCCATTGTGGTCCTTTGAGTACGGGACAGTTTTTGCTCATGCTTGTTGCGGTCTTCTTCTTCTTCTTCTTCCACTTCCTGTTTCGGGAACAGTTGCTTGTGCCTCCAGGTCTGTGGGCTCCAGGTTTTGGTCATAAATTCTCGAGCTTCCATGTTTCATCTTGTGAACCAGATGTGAATGGGTGGGAGGAGGGGACATGGGGGGGGGGGGGGGGGGGTTTTCTTGCATCAGTTAAGGTCCCACCACTTGAGATGGAGAAACTGTGGCTGAAGTTACTGGTTCTTCTGAACCTATCTTCTACTGACCCTCGCTGTCTTCTCCAACTGTTCCAAATTGAATCAGGGTTTTTTCCCCCCGCATTTTAACCCGAGAGTTGTTCCTAAGCAGGCGTCCCAGTGAGGGATCCGTTACCTGTTCCTGTCTGTAATTTCATCTTTGGGGAGTTTTAACACTGGATACTTGCATGCACACACTCAGGTGGTGTATTGTAGTGGCTGTCAGTTTTGTGTGTGTATAACAACAACAGAAAATAGCAAGGTGGGGGTATTCCGTTGAATTGTACTGAATCTTTGCAGAAAAATACATAGATTTTTTTTATGCACGGTTATTTGAAGGGGGGGGGGGGGCATGCCCAATCTCTTGACATGTCTTCTGGGCTTCTGCAGCATTCCTTGTTTTTCCAGCCAGCCCCCACCCCCACCCCCCAACCCCCAGCCCCTTCCCACCACTGATAATGACTGGAACACTTGTGTCAAAATGCAGGATGTGTGCTCTTCTGTGGTCTAACTCTCTTGTCTCCTTGTATAGTCTAATAGCTGTACATGTGCCCATTTTTTGGTGGTTGTTGTTGGGGGAGAGGGGGGGGGGGTTGCCTCTGATAATTATGGTTGCCCTGAGCGATGTGACATAGATAGCCTGACGGTTCTGTGTGCACGCTGGATTCCTGATTGATTTGTTTAATGACCGTGAACAAATGCCCCTCAGCGCCATTTATTCCTGATTGATTTGTTTAATGCCCATGAGCAAATGCCCTTCAGTGCCCCTGATTTGTTGTGCTGCCTGCATGTCAGGCGTAATGTTGCACCTGTCAGCGCAATTTGAAAATAGGTGGTTTCCCGTCATGGTATTACTGTCTTGGTGTCTGCTCAATGCAAATATTGGCAAGGACATCCCCCCCACCCCCCACCCCCCCACCTCCCCCCCTTGGAGTGAGAAGCTGTGTATCTGTCCTGATGCCGCATGTTCCACATCTTTTGGCAGGGGAAGAAGAAAAAAATGCACCGTTTCATCTCTCGCATTTTGAGGGCAATACGCTACAGGCACTGAATGTACATCAGCGCGCTTACATCAAGCGGTAGCGGCCTATCTGACTGGAAATCCCTTCAGAGTAATTTCCAACCCCCAACCATTTACATGTGAAACAAAAGTATCCAAACACCTTTGTGTGTGTTTTTGTGTTGTTTGCGCTAACTTATTGCTAATTTTGTTTCTTATGTCATCCACTTTTCTCCTTTGTTTTGGGGGTTTGTGTGTACACTTGGGGTTTTTTTTTTTTTTTTTTTGTGATGTGTTTCTAATGGAAAATATTTTTTCATCATGATCAGAAAATATTTTAACACAAATAATGAATATATGCATGACTTGTTCCGTATATATAGAGTTGCAGTATATATTCCCATTCATGAGAGATTCGTTCACTGAAAATTAGTACTCTGGGATTCTGTTCCAAGTAGCGTGCTGTTTTTATAGCATATCTAGTCACTGGAGTATATAATCAATGAAGGTATTGTTACGCCTTTGTGAGTTGATGTCACTTTGCGTACAACTTGCAGTTGAGGAGTAGTTTCTGAGTGCTCTTGCAGGATTTTATTCCCGTAGAAAAAGAAAAAGAAACTTAAGGTGTGAATAATTTTCTGTTAAGCTCACTGTCTGTTCATTTCTCATGATGTCATTATTTGCGTGACAAATATGCAAAATATTTGTTTTCACAAGTAGTCGCTCTATTTCATATCATGTCATCAGAATATAGTGTATTGCTGTGCGCACTGTTTCATTCATATCAAAGAATGTCATGGCTGTTTTGGTGTGTGTGTTTTTTTATCAGCATATCTGACAATCCAAAAGTATAAAAAAATAAACATCAGCCAACTTATTCACATATTTAACACATAACCAACCCAATGGATCAAAATGTACAATATACTGGGATTCTGAATGGGTATCTTGAGTTCTTAGGATTGTAATAATTGACTACACCAGAAGAAATACACACATGACAGAAATCAAAAGCCCAAGTGATCAAATCCTGGCCTATCGAAGATAAATCGAAATTGGAGAACAAACTCAAAAGAAGCAGTTCAGTGCTTCAGACCTAACAAAGAGTAGCATCAAAATTTGTCAGAACAAACTATAGGTAAGCAATCTTTTTGTTTTTATTGTGGGTAGCAATCTAACATTGAGGTAACGAAAACAAACCTTCATACCTGTGGCGAAGCTTGGAAATCAAACAAAATGCCTTGTAGATCAAGCTGGCGTGGGCAGGCCCATCTCCCACGCAGCCCCTAGAACAGAAGTGTAGGATTGACCTCCCCTTAAGCAGTGCAAAACATCCTGGCCTTGGCTAGGTCAAGTGGTTACCGCCTTAGTAGTTCGCCCTGATATAACCGTACTGGTTGACTGGGCATAAAACACCAAATTACTCACTTACTTAACCCCTTAGTTGCCTTCTTTGCCACTGTAAGGTTACATCATCCTCTACATGCACATGGGCTAGGTTAACATCTGTCAGCTGAGGTGGGGGTTTTTGTTTAGTTTTTTACATGAAGATCCCCTCTCCATGCTACACATGTACATATCTCTGTATCGCGGCTATGTTGAACTCCAGTTGTAACGATCTGCACCAGTTGTAATGGTCCAGGCTACTCCAGCTGTTGTGATCGAAATCATCTTCCACAGCATTGCCGTGGCCGCCAGCACCACAGTCATTGGTCAGTCACAAAGCACCACCGGCCTTTTCTTCCCGACGTTCTTTTATCGATTTGAACCTTTTGTGCGTTTCGTCACAGTCACTGGTCTCAGTAGCTCTTTTGGCTTTTCATGATCATGTTGTGAAGATAGACCAGCGCGTGGAGTGGTGACGGTTGGCTTGCTTGCTTGCTTGCTTGCTCAAGATTAGAGTAAGTTTTGTTTCTTGTCTGAATTGTTTGGGTGTTAAGTTGGTGTTGCCAGTGTTTCTGAAAAGTTTTTGTGCTTTTGATTTTGATCTGAATTGTGGAGTTTGGGATGCTAATGCTTTGGGGTTTTTTTTTTTTTTTGTGTGTGTGTGTGTGTGTGTGTGTGTTTTAATCAGTACATGCTGTACCTGCTGCATGCAGTGCCAGGAGCAGCGCCAGTCCTGAGGATGCACTGCGGTGCCTCCTTAAACAGGTTTGCAAGTGTTTTACGTACCTTTGAAATGAGCATTCCTCTGTGGCAAGACTGGAGAAATTGTGATCCCGAGTAATAATAGGGAATTTATAAAGCGCTTTCAGAGACTCACAGTGCTTTACAACTTAACTGAGATTAATTAAGACCAAAACTCCCTCTTACACGCGCACACATGCGCACACACACACATGCAGTGCACACACACACACACACACATGCTGTGCACACACACACACACACACACACACACACATGCAGTGCACACACACACACACACACACACACACAGAATACCATTGATAATTGGTATCCAGTTTAGTTTTTGCAGCAGCTCTACATGTCATTTTATGCGTATCCTGTTTCATTGAATGCACTGATCCTATAGTTTTCGCAAAGATCCAAGCAAGTGTAGAATTTGACAGCATAGTGCCAAGCAATATCATTTTGTCCCGTATCATTACTTCACATGAAGAGGCTACGGAGTTTTCACATTCATCCTTTTGTAGGCAGCTACTGCATTGCTCTCGCCACCCTGATGGAGGTGTGCAGAGGAAAATCTCAGTCTTAATGTTGGATGGATCCCTTCAGTGCATTGTCAGTTTATTGTCAAAACATCAAGCCACATAAGGAAGTTGTACAGTTGCAAATCCTGTACAGTTGCATATTCTGTACAGTTGCAAATTCTGTACAGTTGCAAATTCTGCTCTATCTTGACATTGCCTTAGGATATTTTCGATACTTTTCTATAGAGACTCAGTTTTACGCTTTCACGCAGGAGAAAAACGGATGGTTCCAAATCTGTTGATCCTGCATAGGATTTCACAGCACCTTTTCCTGGTGTGCGTCTTCAAGAGGTCCTTCTGCTCAGTCCCGCCATCCTGGATGTGTATGCAATGTTTACTGTACCATGATGCAACAGATCACTGGCTGTGGTTTCTGACAGAGCTCATAGTTGTGGTTTGCAAGTATCCCTCTGCTTTTCTTTCCCCTTTGAGACTGGAATCTATTCAAAAACGTTGATGCATGGACTGGATGTTGGTTGTAAAGTAAAATTACGTTGACTATTTGATGTTGGTATTATAAAGTTTTATGTGCAGAGTTAGATATTTTGTATGTGCGAAGTTAGTTATTTGACGTCCTTCACATTTCACGTGTCACTGGCTGGGGTTGTGCGTGATAAGACAAACGCGTTGTTTTGTTGTTGTCATTTTTCCTTCGTTGTTCCCTTACCATGCTATGAAGCATGACATCCAAGTGAAGAATGAAGTAGTTAATAACCAAAAGGTGCAATCACTTCACAGTGCCCAGTTTGGACACATGGTTCTGTTGCTGTTGACAATATCATGCATTCACACTTTGTCATGGTAAATCGATGACGGCTAATATTGGCCGTGGTGAAATTCTACGGCACCACACAACCATGGTTTGATTGCAAATGTTGTTGACGGAAGCTGTGTGCAACATGAGCTGTGAATTGTACGTACCATACGTGTCCAGTACAAGTATTGTTCAGTACAGGAAGTATTGTATGCAACTTGTTGTCAAGGTACACGTCAGTTATCATGTATGTAATTGTATGCCAAGTGATAATTGCCTCCAAGTAAAAAGTCAGCTTTGTGCCGCAGTCTGTGATAAGTGTTGGGTATGGTTGCTCGCGTGACTGTGTGTATGGCTGCATGCAAGTATATATAATTATGTGTGCATCTGTGTGTGCGCACATGTTGCATACATCTTTCTTAGATCATCATACATACTCAAAAAAGAAACAGCAGAATTTCATCATTTTATTCAGAAATGAGCGCTCACTTACAAATTACAGGTTTGTGTGTGAATTTTTTTATCCCGTGTCAGATCTTGTTACAGCCACAAATGGTTGAGAGTAAAAACATTGTCATCCAATTTTATTTTGTTTTAATCCAAAATGTCAGATTTTGTTACACCCGCAAATGGTAGATAACAAAAACATTGTCATCCACCTTTTTACAAGCAACCCATAAAGTGAGTGAAAACGAAATCAAAAAACAGCTGTGTAACACTATCTGTGGTCAAGAGCACAAAGCCTATTCCCAGGTGGTTGGTTCTTGGATTTTAACGTCCTGTCCACTAGTTTTAAACCATACCAGAACAACACTATTTTAAAACACATTTAAGAACCATATCAGAGCGAACCTTAATTAAAAAAACACCCCAGAACCATATCAGTACAAACACTATTTTAAAATGCATTTCAGAACCATATCAGAACATTTTAAAACGCACATTTAAGAACCGCATCAGAACAAACAAACACTATTTTTAAGACATTTAAGAACCATAGCAGAACAAACACTGTTTTAAAACGCTCATTTAAGAACCATATCAGAAAGAACAAACACTATTTTAAAACACACATTAAGTCAGAGAAGGGAATGAGCTCATCCGAGATGTCGCCATAGACAGAGGGGATCTGTAGCAGAAGAGTTTGCAGCCGAATTTCTTTAAGATACTGCCCACATAATCAACACACAGGGGAGTTATTCGGTGCTCGAAATACGTAACAAGTGCAACAACAAAGACCCGAGTCGCCTACGGGAACTCTTACGTGGCATGCGTGTAAATACAAGGTACATAAACTCCACCAGAGGTATTAGGCGGAATCCAGACGAGATCAAGAGGAGGGAGGTGAGCTGGACTCTCACGAAGAAGCTAGCCCAGAAGAGATCAAGAGCAGGGAGGTGGTGCTGGGCTAGAGAGAGAGAGAGAGTTGGACTTCTTTTGCTTCAGTTGTTTCCCAACGGCGGAGCTACGGACATTGTCTTTGTGACTCCGTTCTGCATAGAAGTTGGAACAGCGATAGGCCGTTTGCCACGTGGTGCGGTGGTCGCTGCGCAATGCCGGACGGACACCGCCTTAACATCCTGTTGTTCTGGCGGCGGTCCACGGCAGCCTCGGTCTTCCGGGTTGGCGCCTGTTTCGAGGTTTCACTCTTCTGTCCCCCTTTTCCCACCCGTCCCCGTCCGGCCTAATAGGCCTTCTCGCCTCCGTGGACGTTAAGCAGCAAAAACTCACTCACTCACATTACTGAGGCGGTCAGAGCTCAGGAGCTGTGTCAGTGAAAGTCGATGTGGCCGCCCTGGGTTCCCGTCCCTAATAAGCCCTACGGTTTCTGTGGGCGTAAAGCAACACTCAACATTAGGCGGAGTCAGTCCAGGCGAGATCAAGAGGAGGGAGGTGACTGAGATGGACTCTCACGAAGAAGTTAGACGCCTTTGCTGGTCCGGGCGAGATCAAGAGGAGGGAGGTGGTACTGGACCCTCAAGTTAGCCCAGAAGAGATCACAAGAGGAGGGAGGTGGAGCTGGGCTTGAGAGTTGGACTTCTTTTGCATCAGTTGTTTCCCAACAGCGGAGCTACGGACATTGTCTTTGTGACTCTGCTCCGCACAGTAGCTGAGACAGCAATTGCATGGTACACTATTTGCTGCGCAACGCCGGCGAGCGGAGGTAGCCTGTAGGGTTGCTTAATGTCCTCACTGAGATGTCAGTTGACACATTAGGGACAAGCTGAGACCAATGCCGCCGAAGCATGGTTCAATATAGCTTTACGTCCACGGAAACCAGAAGGCTCAGTCGTTAGGACGGACAGCCCAGGACGGCCACCGAGTCGACTCTCACACAGCTCCTGAACTATGACCTGGCGAGCGGACACTGCCGCCGTAACATTATTGTTCTCAGTGGCGGCGGTTCACGGCATCTTGGTCTTCCGGGTTCAGTGGCGCCTGCTATCGAGCCTTCATTGTCCCCCCTCCCCGTCCCCGTTCCTCAGTGATGGACAATCTCGTTTCTGTGGACGTTAAGCAAAATGATACCCTTCCCTCAGAAAGAGCTGATCACTGGACTGTGAGTGCGAAACTGAGAATGGTATTGTAAACATTCGGGTTGTGTGTGTGTGTGTCAGTGTGTGCGGCGGTGTGAGTCACTGAGCGTGTGTGTGTGTACCGGCCCGTGTGTGTCAGTGTGTATGCGGGCGTGCATGTGTGTAGTGTCATGTGTGTGTGTGTGTTGTGTGTGTGTGTGTGTGTGTGTGTGTGTGTGTGTGCGCGCGCGCGCGCGCGCGACTCGGCGGAGATGTGTCAGTGCGTCTTTCAGTCACGACTGACGTGTGTAGTGTTAGTGTGTGTCACGTCACCCGGTGCGGCTATACTGACGACTGATGTGTCAGTGTGTTAGCGGTTCAAACTGCAAGTAGCAAACGGTTAACTTGAAAAGAATTGATATGACCACACACACACTGACACCCACCCCCCCCCCCCCCTCCAGATTAACTTAGCTGTAGCGTTGCTGGTTCGGCGCTCTCTCTACCCCCCCTCCCCCCCCCCTCTCTCCGGCTCTTCACCGTTTATGTGCTTGGGTCTTGTCAGAACACCGTTACTGAGCGCTGTAAGGTGGGGGGGGGGGGGGGGGGGGGGGGGGAGTCAGTAGTTGCCATAGTCCGGTGTGCGCGCGTCGTGAGTGTGCGTTACAGTCACGTGACTCAGTGACTCCTGATTACCGTCACTATTGCGGCAACTGATTCAGTTCACTGCTGACCCACAGCTGCGGCCGGATCGAGTAGTGATTGACGCAAAAACTTCACTGATCAGTGGTGGCTCTCATCTGTAATGCGACTGGAATTGTTTTTACTTCGTTCATGGTGAATTAAAATCATTTGAGTTTTCACTGACTCAGTGACTGGGCGAACTGCATCAGTAGTCACCGCTGCCGCATCGCCGGCCTGTGGCTTTTGTGAGTCCGCCGTTGATCACTGCGAGACATGCAGTTGCCAACTATGATTGCTGCTTTGTCAGTCACTGCCCACTTAGTGACTCTGCACGGTGATGAAGTGATGCTTCGGCGAAGCACGGTGCAATAATTCTTTACGTCCACGGAAACCAGAAGGCTCGTTAGGACGGACAGCCCAGGACGGCCACCTCGACTCTCACACAGCTCCTGAACTATGACTCTGCACGGCAAACGACTGAGTTTATATGCGAGGTGAGATTAGACGAATCGTACCTACCCAGAAGTACTTTTGGCGTCTTTTGACGCAACAGCTGCACAGGCCATCAAGGGAAGTTACTCTGAAAACTGTTGTTGCATGCGAAGACTTGTTCAATGGACAAAGCCTAATCTAGTCTGTCTAGGTCTAGTTGAGAGAGAAAATCCTTAAATATGTGAATGCTTATTTTACAACAACTTTCCTTTCAAATCAAAGTGAAATCTGTGGACGCAACAAACATTTTTTTTTGTGGACAGATCGAGCTGGTTACCGCTGAATCGCCGTTACATGGCAGACGACAGAAGTCGAATTCCCTAAACAATCGACTTGGCGATGCAATGCTGCATAATCGCCAGTAATTCTGAAAAATGAGGGCCCAGCCGAGAGAAGAGCAGGACGAGCAAGTCATCAAACGTTTTGTAGGATGGGCAGAAACGACGAGATCGGCTTTGTACAAAGGAAAGACGGTGCCAGCTTGCTCGTGGTTTGTTCTGACGTCCTTCGCTCGCAAGCTGTGCAGTATTCACCGTAATCGAATGCTTGCTGGTGGAACAAAGGAAACTAACGGCTGCCACAACCACCACTATTTGTACATTGCACTTCGACTGACTTATGATTTTCGTTTGAAGCACAGAACGAGAGTAAGTATGCTTCTACGAGAAATATTTCTGTGTGAACGATCCTTGAAAGCTATTTTTAGCATCATGCACCCATTGTACAGATCTGTAGGTTCGAAGTGGAAGGACGTGAACACGTACACGCTCTTCTCCAGATTACACCGACTGGATCACTCTGCGTTAGAGTATTTCGTCAAATGCATCTGTCCTCTGGAAAGCGATGACCGAGAGAAAGAAGGGGTCCTTTACACCCCGGAAAATGTCTTGAATAAACCAATTGATGACTGCGCTACCACCCCTCTACAAGCAGCTATCACACTCGGCGACCCCGAACTGGTGTTACTGTTGCTGCGTCATGGGGCAGATCCACTGCTGTGCGAAAGGGGGGAAGAGGTGGACAGTTTCCCTCAGAAATGTGCTGTGGGATTTGTCATTGACAAACTGAACATCTGGGCGGTTTTCAAAGACCCCCGGGAGGCTGTGAAGGACATGGGGGCCAACTCAAAGTCCAAAAAAGACAGCGCCAGTGATGGTCAGGAAAAAGCCCTCACCTGCCTTTCCTACTTCTCACGTGCAGTGTACATGTTGGACATTCGCGAAAGCAGCAAAACCGTGGACACTAGCACACCTCAAGGACAGAGGTTTTCCAATGGGGTTTTCTTTGAAGTTCACCCCAAAGTCACTAAGATCATCGACCTGACGTCATTTCGTCAACCGCCATCCTTGCGTCACACCAGCAGATACGTCATCCGACGTGCCTTGAGCCGTGCTGGCAAGGACAAAATCCCCACTGCTCTCAAAACACTGCCAGTCCCCACAATCATGCAACACTTCTTAGACCTTAGGTTCTGAGCCGGTTAAATCCTAGGACAGTGTCCAAAAATCAAAAATTTATTTTTATTCTGATAATGTTTGCTTCTTTATTTCTTCCTCTTCTTTTAGCCAGTTTTTAAATACTTAAAATAAGGACTGTAAAATGAAACTGCACAGACTATTCCTTTTAAGTAAAATTTTTATATTTGCATTGCGCTCTCCCAGTTCCATTGCAAAAATGCCCCAAAATGGTCCCTGCAATGTACAGATCCAGAGGTCCAGATCCAGAGCTGTTCCCCAATAACTTAAAAAGCACTACCAGTACCAGCTTGTCGGGAGCCTTTCTCGGAAGAATGAGGATGTCTTTTGATGTTCTGTTGGAGGAAGGTGTGTACCAAGTTATTGCACCGCAGACACAGGGAAATAGACATGCTGTTGTCTCACATGCAAATACAGCATGAACAAAATGTCAGTGATTACATAATTTCATTATCTGTCATAGTCACATAGAAAGTGTTAATGAGTACATGATTTCATCATCTGTCATAGTCACATAGAAAGTATCTGTGATTACATGATTTCATCATCTGTCAGTCACATAGAAAGTGTCTGTAATTACATGATTTCATCATCTGTCACAGTCACATAGAAAGTGTCAGTGATTACATGATTTTGTCATCTGTCATAATCACATAGAAAGTGTCAGTGATTACATGATCTCATCATCACATACAAAGTTATGATTTACCTCAATGCAAAAAACAGTGATAGTCTGATACATGGGAGTTAATGTAAAACTAAGAAATGGTAATGCATGGAGTTGATTTATTCTGTTGTCCTTGTCACAGGTATGTAGTTTATTTATTGAAAACAATTGCACAACTGACTAGCCTTATTTTGCTGTATACATATGAAATAATCACCATGATAACTGAAAGGTGTGTGTGAATAAATTAGTTTTATTTATTTTGGACCAAAAACAACAACTAATGCCACTAAAAATGGAAGCGTTAAAAACTATGTATCTCAATTTGTTGCCAAAGGGTTTGAATTCAGATCATTATATTATGTAAAATGTAATAATTTTGACTCTACAACTACAAGATAAATTATTATGACTTTTGATTGTACACTTTGACACTACAAACTTGTGAATCTAATTCATACTGACACTAATATGCATACATATCAAATCTAACTGCTACAGATCACAAGGGATTTTTGCAGTTGACCCTGTGGTTTGCTCTCCTGATAAGTTATTTTCATGTCTATGTTTTATTCAGGCTTGGACACAGTTGAAGCCTACTGTATCTCTTGGTGTTGTTTTGATTGTTATGTATACATTTTGCTATGCTAACATGTTTTACTACTGCAGCCACAAGAGCAGAGAGATATATCACTGGCAGGAGCTGCCATGAGTATCAGTTTTGTTGCAACAAAAATATGTTTGTCGTGACAAACATAATTTTGCTGCGACAAACCTTTTGCCGTGACAAGCTGACTTTTGTCGCAACAAATACATATTATTACAACTGCATAATGTGTGACAAACAGTGATGGATTTCAAGGGTTACTTTTACCTCAGCTTTGTTTGATTCATGTAACACATTTCAACTCTGAGTTGAAACAAAGAAATAAAATGAACAGCTGCCACATTAAATAAACATATTATATTCGGATGTTGATGGAAACAAAAAACAACAAAACCAAGCAAAAATGAACAGACATAAAGAATGATTGACTGAATGAATGAAATTTTATATGGTGTATAAAAAACTCCCACACAAAACCTTGCATGTTCACAGCGCCAGATTAACATTAACAAAACCTGAGAAAAACATGCTGAACTGACTTGTATACTTATTGACAAATCACTACACTGTTATTCAAAATGAGATTCCGCAGGGATTGCCTGTCTGTATATCTGACTGTAAGTGTATGCAGCAGAACCAAGTGTTAAGGCAGTGTCCCCTCACCATTGGCAGCAGCTACTGTACCACACAATTGCTGTTTCAACTGCTGAGCAGAGCAGTCACAAGGACAATGTCTGTAGCACTGCCGTTGAGTAACTGAAGCAAGAGAAGTCCAACTTTCTGAGCCCAGCTACACCTTCCTCCTCTTGATCTCGCCTGGACCTGCAAAAGTGTCTAACTTCTTTGTGAGAGTACAGCTCACCTCCCTCCTCTTGATCTGGCCTGGACTCTGTGCTTTGTATGCAGAACATTTTGTTGTTGTATATTCTTGCCGTAAATTAACTGGTGTCGTATTACCACATTTGTTTTTTTCTGTATATATATATTCTTGTTATAAATTATTAACTGGTATAGTATTTTTACCTGCTGGCCTATTTTGCCTTTCGGTGTTTGCATGTCGTGTCAGAGTTTTCTCGTTTGTCCAATTTCTGTTAGCAGGGAAGCATAATCAAGTCTGTGATTAAATTAACTACCAAGACTCACTTATTGGTCGCTTCATCTGTTTGGAGTGCACAGTATGCAGAACATAATTATTATTTTAATTATTTTTTTAATTTTTATATGTATATTCATGCCGTAAATTAACTGGTGTAGTATTATTACATTTGTTTTTTCTGTATAATTCTTGTTATAAATTATTAACTGGTATAGTATTATCACCTGCTGGTCCATTTTACCTTTGCCTGGTGTTTGCCTATTTTGTCAGAGTTTGCTTGTTAGTCCAGTCTTTGTTAGCAAGGAAGCATAATTGAATCTGTGATTAGGTTAACTATGAAGACTCACTTATTGGTTGCTTGATCTGTTTGGAGTGCACTGTATGCAGAACAGGTCTTGTTTTTGTTTAGTGTGTGTGTGTGTGTATTCTTGTCGTAAATCATTAACTGGTGTTGTGTTTAACCTGCTGGCCTATTTTAACTGGTGTTATCAGCTGCTGGCCTATTTTACCTTTTGGTGTTTGCATGTTTTGTCAGAGTTTTCTTGCATGTCCAGTCTCTGTTAGCAAAGAAGCATACTGAGTCTGTGATTACACTAACTACCAAGACTCACTGATTGGTTGTTTCGTCTATATGGGGTGCTTTGTATGCAGAACCTTTTATTTATTTTTATATTCTTGCCATAAATTAACTGGTGTAGTATTATCACATTAGTTTTTCTGTATATTCTTGTAATAAATGATAAATTATTTATATAATTATTTAAATAAATTGTAAGTTATAAATCATTAACTGGTATAGTATTAACACCTGCTGGCCTATTTTACCTTTTGGTGTTTGCATGTTTTGTCACAGTTTTCTCGTTTGTCCAGTCTCTGTTAGCAAGGAAGTATTACTGAGTCTGATTACACTAACTACCAAGACTCACTGATTGGTTGTTTCATCTGTCTGGGGTGCTTTATATGCAGACTGTTTTTTGTTTGTTTGTAGTTTCTTGTCATAAATTATTAACTGGTACAGTATTTCACCTGCTGGTCTATTTAACATTTTGGTGTTTGCATGTTGTATGGGATTGTGTGTTGCGTTTGAGTTTGCATGCTTGTCCAGCCTCTGTCGGATGATAAACTGTTAGATATATACACACATTTTTATTCCATTGTCAAATTGTAAGTTATTGCAGCTGTAGTGGTGCCTTTGAGAACATATCAACGCTCTGTTTGCATGTTTGCTGAGGACGTACACTGTGTGAGAACATCTGTACGTGTGAGAAAGTGTTCTGAACATGTTTACTGTTCACATACTATGCCTTATTCAGCATGTTGGATGTTTCCTTCGGAATGTTAATTTATTACCTGTAATCATTCTTGGACAAATGCATGATCCACATGTTAACATTTGTGTCACTGAAGATCCAGAACAAGAAGGCATTGTTAGCGTTATGAGTGTTGGTTATTCTGGGAGGTTGTGCAGCACTGCTTTGAGCCTATTTCCAATCAGCAAAAATTTCTACATAAATATACAATTCTGTTAGTGTTATTTCCCATTTCATGGGTCATGCTCAATGATGTTGCGGGGCTTAGTGTCCTCGGATCAGGGTCATGCTCGTTTGCATATCGTTTCGTTTGTTACTCATTCTGTGAAGCTGCTATTTATGGCATTCAGAGATCTATTTGTTCTCCTACAGCTGTGTGGTTTATGCTGGATGTTTTATACAGTAAAGTCAAACTGAGGTATCTATACAGCACATCTGCCCTTTCATGATAAAATGCAGTAATTGTAAAGGTTTGCAATTTTTTTTTTTTTTTTTTGAAACATTTTTTATATAATTTGTTTTACTAAGAGTTGTATTTTTCAGAGCTTTTGCCACTAGGATACCTTTTTTACTGTATCAGCAGTTCTGCAGAGAAGAAATTACACAAAGCATCGATTACAGAACTGCACACAGGGAACATACCATGGAAAATGTCAACAAAACAGTTACCGTATTTTGCCATGAAAGAGCAGACAGTACATTTCTTTTCTTCTTCAATTGAAACATTTAACCACAGTTGAGAGAACTTACTTCACGAAGAATTGAACAGCCTTTAGCTTGCAAATAGTTTCATGTTGACAGTTAACAGCTATTTAATGCAACAATTTGAAGATGGTACAATCTGATATGTCTGTTTATACTTAAATTATACACACACAATACTTTTTATGTGTTGAAAGTTTTAATAAACACTATGCGTGTAAAATGTGTTGAGTGCATTGTGTGTATGGGCATGAAAGATACAGACAGATGACATTCATCCAAACATTCAGCCAAATACAGCATTCTGTTTGAATTTTCAAAATGTGCACAAAAATTCACGTTCAATTTGTTTTTTAATCCCAGGAAGACAAAGACTTCAAAAGTAAAATGCCTGGACAATAAACTGCAGAGGAATTCCCCACATTGTATTATTGTTTCATGTTATGGGGTGAAACATTAACAGAACACATATTTCTTCTTCTTTTTACTTAATCACTTATTTCTCTGTCTCACACACACACACACACACTTATTTTTCTGTCTCTGTCTCTCTCTCTCACACACACACACACACACACACACACACACACACACACACACACACTTATTTCCGGGACTTCCTGCCCTTGCTGGGTTCAGGGAAGCTCAGTGGTATTTTTAGCACTGCAATGTACGATGTGACCTTGACCCCTGAGGCATCCCTACTCGACTCTGACTTGACCTTGCAGCCAAGAGCGCGTGAATGCAGCTGCAGTCTGAAAGAAAAATGAATGCATCAAAATACACATGAAGAATAAGAATGCAGTCCTTCTCCGAACCTGCAGTCCTTCAAACCGGCAGTCACAGTATTTCTGCCCCAGCTAATATCAATACCCAGTTTCTGCTACAGTCATTGTGTGTGTGTGTGTGCGTGTGTGTGTGTGCGGTGTGTGCATATAATGCCTTATGTATATTGTTTTGGTAGGACTTTTACATGTGTATAGAATATTGTACTTAGGTAAATATGTAAGATGTGAGCACCCAGGGCATTGATGAGCACATGATAAATGTACATTATTATTACTATTAGCACTGATAACCTGCGGAATGGGAAGCTTTATATGCTTCAAAGCAGCAATCTGGAAGCATGTGACTTGTTTACAGGAATTATTTTTATAGATCAAAACAAATGGTCCTTCTCAAACACATAAAAGGTTCAAAAGAATGCTGTTTATTAAGACAAAACCGAACATGCAAATTTTTGGGGTAAACCCCTTTGTCGAGCTACAAAAAGACACTTAAAAAACAGTTAAACAGGGATTAAGGGGACTACCCTGAAAATTGGCATGTTGTGTTTTGTCCGAATAGATAGCGTTCTTTTGAACCTTTTATGTGTTTGGATCTTGTTTTAGTACGCTAGCAGTCGTTCTTTCACATTGTTTTAAAATTTTCTTCTCAAATACTGATTAAATACCCTAATGTTCTCCAATACAGTGAGACCGGTTCCTTTGATTCTAAACAAAATGGAAAATGGTGTGGCCTTGCGTACTGCCAGGAAAAGAAAAGGTCACATGACTGGCCAACCGAAGAGGTAGTTTTCTCACTGCAAACTCTACAATACGGAACAAAAGTGGTACGCCAAACCTGCAATTCTGTTTTTTTCTCTTTTTCTTCAATTTTAGCTATACAGTCAGAATCAAGTCAGAGTATGACATGAATAGTAAATTAAACTTTTACTTGTGACTTGAAAAAAGAGAAGAAACAAAAAATCAAATCAGAATTCAATTTGAACCGTTAAAGAATCAAATGCAAATGGCAGCCATTTAAGTCATGGCATAAAAGGCTTGGAACACCTCGACATAAAAACTCATGCTTTAATACTGTGTCTGTCTATATATGCTTCAGTACTGAGTCTGTCTATGTGCAGTGAATACATAAGAAAACAAGAACAGCTCTGATGCAGTTCAAAATACAAATTTAAACTGGCAGCTCTGATAATGTGCATGTCACTCCTGAAACATCCGGAACCCTATCCACGTCCTACTCAATCAATCGTCATCGCAATCAGCATGCAATAACAAGGACACTGAAAACACATACTTTTTGGCAGACACCTTGAGGTCTTTCTGAAGGTGTGACAGGCTGGTGGTGAAGTTGTCCATGATCAGACACAGCACCAGAATGTGAGACAGCAACAGGTCTTTGAGTCTCGCTGGTGTACATCTGTAATAATAACAATTACCCACTGTCAGACACAGCAGCAGAACGTGAGACAGCAGCAGGTCTCTAAGTCTCACTGGTGAACATCTGTAATAATAACAATTACAATCAGACACAGCACAAGAATTTGAGACAGAAGCAGGTCTTTGAGTCTCGCTGGTGTACATCTGTAATAATAATTACCCACAGTCAGACACAGCACCAGAACATGAGACAGCAAGAGATCTTTGAGTCTCGCTGGTGTACATCTGTAATAATAACAATTACCCACTGTCAGACACAGCACCAGAACGTGAGACAGCAGCAGGTCTCTAAGTCTCACTGGTGAACATCTGTAATAATAACAATTACAGTCAGACACAGCACCAGAACATGAGACAGCGACAGGTCTTTGAGTCTCGCTGGTGTACATCTGTAATAATAACAATTACCCACAGTCACACACAGCACCAGAACGTGAGACAGCAACAGGTATTTGAGTCTCACTGGTGTACATCTGTAATAATAATTACCCACAGTCAGACACAGCACCAGAACATGAGACAGCAAGAGATCTTTGAGTCTCGCTGGTATACATCTGTAATAATAACAATTACCCACAGTCAGACACAGCACCAGAAGTGAGAAAGCAGCAGGTCTCTAAGTCTCACTGGTGAACATCTGTAATAATAACAATTACAGTTAGACACAGCACCAGAACGTGAGACAGCAGCAGGTCTTTGAGTCTCGCTAGTGTACACCTGTAATAATAACAATTACCCACAGTCACACACAGCACCAGAATGTGAGACAGCAACAGGTATTTGAGTCTCGCTGGTGAACATCTGTAATAATAACAATTACCCACAGTCCGACACAGCACCAGAATGTGAGACAGCAGCAGGTTAGCAAGTCTTGCTGGCTCTACATATATAATAAACAACTATGATCAGACAGCAGCAAAATGCAAGACAGCAGCAAAACGCGAGACAAGCAGCAAAACGCGAGACAGCAAATGCCTTTCTACTTCACCTATCTGCAACAAAGTGTGAAACGGTAAAAAGGCCGTCACCAGACATAGCAACAAAATGTGAGACAACATCTCTATCACCAGACATAGCAACTAAAAATGCGAGACCACACGTCTATCACCAGACATAGCAACAAAACGCGAGACAGCATGTCTTTCATTATCAGACATCACAACAAAAATGTGAGACAACACATCTTTCACCATCAGAGTGAGAGACCGAGAGCAACAGGCTTCAATCAACCGGTCAATGGTTTGTTTTATGTCTGTTCACAGCAAGGTAACAGACCAAAGAGCAAAAGTCTTTTCATCATCAGAAACACAAATATAAAATGTGACGAACATTTTATTATACAGCGTTATTCACTGCTCTCACGCAGACTCGCTACCAGAATAAAAGCAATCAACAACAGTAAAATAAAAACAATGGCAATATTCACTTTTAGCCCTGTTGGTTCGCTGTCCTCAAATGGTTTGAAAATGTGTGTGTGTGTGTGCGTGTGCTTGTGTATAGCACTGGCTTAGCATGGAATGAACTGATATGTGGATATGCCAACGTCGTGCATACTTCAAGTTCATTCCGTACATACACACACACACACACATTTTCTACCATTTGAGGACCGCAAACCGACAGGGCTAAAAGTGGACATTGCCAAAACAACAATGTTTGAGTCATGGTGTTGCCACATGTCTGCAACTTTGAAGTAGTTGCATCCCACCACACCCTGCACCCACCTTTTCTGGCCGTCCAGTTTGACAGTGAAGCGATCTAGCATCAGCTGCTTCACCATGTCTGGCCAGTCTGGCGGAAGTGGATCTGTGACAAAGGAAAGAACAACACAATCATCCACTGTCATTATCATCATCTTTCTGCCCCATCATCACCATGACCATGACCTTCCCTTCCCTCTCTGAAAGAAATCGTCTCTGGACTTCTTTAAATCTAACCATCCCCTCTCTCTCTGAAAAACCTCCCTCTCTGGACTTCTTTAAATCTAACCACCCCCTCTCTCTGTGACAAAAAACCTCTCTGGACTTCTTTAAATCTAACCTTCCCCTTCCTCTCTGAAAAAAACACACCCTCTCTGGACTTCTTTAAATCTAACCTTCCCTAGCCCTCTCTGGACTTTAAATCTAACCTTCCCTAACCCTCTCTGGATTTCTTTAAATCTAACCTTCCCTAACCCTCTCTGGACTTCTTTAAATCTAATCTTCCCCTTTTTTCTCAGAAGAAAAACAAACAAACAAACAAAACACACACACTCTCTGGCCTTCATTAAATCTAACCTTCCCCTTCCCTCTCTGAAAGAAATCCTCTCTGGATTTCTCTGGATCTTTCCAATCGCTTGTTTACAGTACTGCAAATGTGCATAATTTTTATGTTGCAGATTCATGAAATAACATAAAAATAATCCAAAATAAATTTCCATGCATTTAAACTTCAGAAAAATTAGTTAATAAACTTAATTACACAAAAGAGATTTTTTCTCTCTCTCTCTCTCTCTCTCTCAAAAAGCGGGAAGTTTTTCAATTTTTGTCAACATTACCTCTCTTGCGGATCTCGATGGACTTCATGTGGTACATAGTCAGCATGTACTGGAGATATACCAGGAGACACGCCTGTCTCAGACGCCGATCCTCATCCATCGGCAGGACATGCAGTCGTGACAGCACGGATGAATAGTACCTGAACACAAAGCACAATAATAATAATAATACCAATGTACATTTATCATGCGCTCATCAACGCCCTGAGCGCTCACATGATACGTATTAACCTAAATATGATATTCTATACACATGTAGAGCATAGTCCTACCAAACAATTTATATAAAGTATTATAAAAATTAAAAACAAAAACAAAAACACTACAAACACACACACACACATGGTGACTGTAGCAGAAACTGGGTACTGATATTAGTTAGGATGGAAATACTGTGAGATTGATGTTGTCATTTTCAGTTGCAATGCTGACTTGATATGCAGGCAGTTTGTTAAGTAAGTGAGATTCCAGTCCCTGCAAGGAGTGGTCAATTTTCACCTCTAATGTGTAATCCTGACTTTGGCTGGATGGTGTTTTCTTTCTCACTCTCTCTCTCTGGGTAGTCCAGTTTGCTCCCCCCTACCTCCCACCCTACCCCTTAGGTAAAGCACCATACACCTGCAGTTAATTTTTTTCTTCAAAAGATGACTCTTGTTTGTTTATAAAAAAGATGGCACAACACATAACATTCTTTTGAACTTTTCATGTGTTTGGATCTTATAAAAAGATGGATAAGATAAGAAGAAGGATTATATAATAAAAGGGTTTATAAGAATAAGGATAAACACACAAAGATGGATAAGATAAGAAGAAGGATTATATAATAAAAGGGTTTATAAGAAGAAGGATAAACACACAAAGATGGATTAGATAAGAAGAAGGATTATATAATAAAAGGGTTTATAAGAAGAAGGATAAACACACAAAGATGGATAAGATAAGAAGAAGGATTATATAATAAAAGGATTTATGAGAAGAAGGATAAACACACTTCTGTTCGAAGGGCTCACTAAGAGCAGGCCCAGAACAGCTTCATGGTCCGTACAAACTTCTCCTTTCCATCTAAACAGGACTTGTCAGCAAAGCTGAAATCTCACTGCCCACAATGCTCTGTACAAACTTGTCTTTTCCATCTAAACAGGACTTGTCAGCAAAGCTGGAATCTCACTGCCCACAATGCTCTGTACAAACTTCTCTTTTCCATCTAAACAGGACTTGTCAGCAAAGCTGAAATCTCACTGCCCACAATGCTCTGTACAAACTTCTCTTTTCCATCTAAACAGGACTTGTCAGCAAAGCTGAAATCTCACTGCCCACAATGCTCTGTACAAACTTCTCTTTTCCATCTAAACAGGACTTGTCAGCAAAACTGAAATCTCACTGCCCACAATGCTCTGTACAAACTTCTCTTTTCCATCTAAACAGGACTTGCCAGCAAAACTGAAATCTTACTGCCCACAATGCTCTGTACAAACTTGTCTTTTCCATCTAAACAGGACTTGTCAGCAAAGCTGAAATCTTACTACCCATAATGCTCTGTACAAACTTGTCTTTTCCATCTAAACAGGACTTGTCAGCAAAGCTGAAGTCTTACTACCCATAATGCTCTGTACAAACTTCTCTTTTCCATCTAAACAGGACTTGTCAGCAAAACTGAAATCTTACTGCCCACAATGCTCTGTACAAACTTGTCTTTTCCATCTAAACAGGACTTGTCAGCAAAACTGAAATCTTACTGCCACAATGCTCTGTACAAACTTCTCTTTTCCATCTAAACAGGACTTGTCAGCAAAACTGAAATCTTACTGCCCAAATGCTCCGTACAAACTTGTTTTTCCATCTAAACAGGACTTGTCAGCAAAGCTGAAATCTCACTGCCCACAATGCTCTGTACAAACTTCTCTTTTCCATCTAAAAAGGATTAGTCAGCAAAACTGAAATCTTACTGCCCACAATGCTCTGTACAAACTTCTCTTTTCCATCTAAACAGGATTTGTCAGCAAAACCTGAAATCTTACTGCCCACAATGCTCTGTACAAACTTCTCTTTTCCATCTAAAAAGGATTTGTCAGCAAAACCAAAATCTTACTGTCAACAATGATCGGTACAAACTTCTCTTTTCCATCTAAAAAGGATTTGTCAGCAAAACCGAAATCTTACTGCCCACAATGCTCTGTACAAACTTCTCTTTTCCATCTAAACAGGATTTGTCAGCAAAACTTAAATCTCACTGCCCACAATGCTCTGTACAAACTTCTGTTTTGCATCCAAACAAGATTTGTCAGCAAAAATGAAATCTCACTGCCCACAAAAATTCTTATTGCTGATATTTGTAGACATGAGCATGCTTGCTCTGGCAAAGTACATCTTTGACATTTGTTCACCAGAACACACACACACACACACACACACACACACACACACACACACACACACACACACTCAGAAACACAATCATCTTTGTCTACACCACACACACACACACACACACACCACACACACACACACACACACACAAACACATACTATTTGTACACACACACACACACACACACACACACACACACACACACACACACACACACACACAACACACACTATTTTGTATACACACACACACCACACACACACACACACACACACATACACAGAGAAACACATACTTTTGTACACACACACACACACACACACTCAGAAACACATACTCATTTTTGTCCACACACACACACACACACACACACACACACACACACACACACACACACACACACAACAACAACAACAACAATAACAACAAAATGAAAACACACACAAAGAAACACATACTCATTTTTGTCTCGCCATTCTTTCAGTTTCTCTGTTCCGCAATGGTAGAATTCTTGCGCTGCATTTTTCAAACTTTCAATCTCTGCAGGGCCAATAACTGAAAACATAAAGGGCAATTATGATCATATATGCACTAAGATTAATGTGAACATTATCAACAGCAAATAAAATAGCCAGTGCACCAATCTGACTTCTATGCAAAAATAGACAGGCTGTAAGAATCAGATCAAGTGTGTATTATAATACATCTTTGCAAGTAGCACGTGAATAATAGCACATGTTTACTGCTTTATCTATTCTCTTCAGTGTAACACTCATCATCATCATGGCTGCTGCAGATAATTTTGCTTAAAGGGGAAATGGGGCAAAGAAGCACCACAGGCCCCATCAATATGCATGGAATAAAAAATACAAATAAAGACAGCAAATTTTCACAATTTCATTCAATTTTTGGCCCCGTCTTAAAAATTAGCATGGCCATTCTAGTCAGGATCACCAGCATGTTTCGAGCCACTCACGTGAAATACCCCTCGGCAATTGATAACAGGAGAAAAAAGAAAATGACATGTAAGGTGATTCAGATTAAATTCAGTTCAGTTGAAGATGGTATCTATGCACTTGGAAAAGCCCATATGCGCTCCACCCCGTCTCACATAAGTCTCCCCAATGTTGCCTTTGAAACGGTTCCTATGTTCGTCTGACTGACGATGGTCCTCTCCTCGTCCTGTCAAGGAAGATCGTTATAGTGCTTCCTCTGTCCACACCTGTCTCCTCCAGGTGATCGATGGTGTGATGTCCTGGCTTTTTGCCCACAGGTAGTGTCTCAAGCTTCTCAACACTTCAGATCTTCCGAGAAGCAAGCCACTTGTGAGGGATGCTTTGCCTGCCAGTCTATCAGCTCCGTCGTTTCCCTTCACTCCAGCATGTACAGGGCAGCACATCTACAGGAGTATTTTGACTGTGGATGCCAGCCATCAGCACGTTTCAGTCTGAGCTTCCCATTCCATTCGACTTTAATAAGATTAAGACAGAAGATAAAGGAGAACCTGCAAAGAAATGTTTAACACATTCTGTACCCAAACACATTGGGATTACAGTTTCATTCAGTCTAAGAATTCTTCCCCACCCCCACATCCCCCTTTTTGCGGGGTTTGTTTTGTTTTGCTTGGAAATGACTATCCCAAAATGCAATGGAGGTGAGTAGGGGGAGGGTGGAGGGTGGAGGTGCAGAGCCTGCTGTGTCCACTTTCTCACGTCAGGATACCTGAACAGCGATTTCCTGTGAGTGACCCTGCATGCAGTGCAGGAAAGCAGCTGCACATGCAAAATCTCACCCAAAGCAGCACACAATTCCAACAGAGGAATAACCGTGGGAAATAGCTGGGCGTCATCACAAGCACACAAGGAAGAAGCGGCACTCACTATCCACTAGGCTGTAAACCTCGGAGGGAGACTCTGCTTTTTCGTTGCACGGCGGAATGGCCGAGGATGTCTGCTGCACTGCCTGGCACTGAGAGAGAAGAAAAAACCCAGAGTTAGTCCTTGGCTTTTAATGCGAAGTCATCCTCATACAGGTCATAATAAAATAATAGGCTGGAACACAAATCGAAAAAAAAGAGCCAACATGCAAGTGAGTTAATCAGCGCTTGAAATATGTAATACAAGTACAACAACAAAGACCTGAGTCACCGACAGTGACTTTCACGGGCATGCATGTAAAAAAAGGAAGAAAAAAAGAAAAAGAAAAAGAAAAAACACAACTAAATGTAATGAAACTTTGCCCATCATTTATGACACCATCTTTTAAGATGAGATTATGTTTAATTATGGCATCCACAATTCACCCTGTCCTTGTGTTTTTAGTTAGGGAGATAGTGTACTGCTTTTTACCTCACCTAATCAGCAAGTCATTAACACCATATTAACACACACACACACACACACACTCTCTCTCTCTCACACACACACACACACTCTCTCTCTCTCTCTCTCTCACACACACACACACACACACACACACTCTCTCTCTCTCTCTCTATTTTATTAATTGTTGTTTTTATTTTTACTGATGCTGTATTTGTCTATAGCCTTCTGTAATAATATTTAACTGTGAATGTCTTTTAGATGAGTATGTAATTAGGGAACGCAGATATGTAGTCTGGCCTTTGTGCTATATCTTCACCGTTGAGAATAGCAGTTTATCAACAATCAATCAACAATCTCTCTCTCACACACACACACACACACACACACACACACACACACACACACACACACACACACACACACACACACACACACACACACACACACACCTCTCCATCCACACACACACCACACTCCCCACACACACACACACACACACACACACACACACACACACACACACACACACACACACACACACACACACACACACACACACACACACACAGGGCTACAAGTGGACACTGCCTTTGCTACATACCAGGATTGAGCTGCTGAGTAGCAATGGCTGTGTCTATGGCCGACCCAATGGCTGAAGCGACCACTCCCTCCGCCATCTTGTTTTTCTGACGCTTCTGAAGCGCACGCCTCTGCTTCCCACTGCCAAATGCGTCTGTCAGCAGGTCGCTCTGAGAGAAAGATGGAATTTCTTTCATTGATGAATCAACGATGTGAAACAAAAGTGGCATTCAACTGAAATCGCGCCTGTTTCATTTGTCAGTGCAGTCACCTTTTCGTCAAGCTTATCGGAATGTAATGAAAAGAACAAAAGAGAAAACAAGCAAAATCAAAAATTATACAATAACAAAGAAACACACTCATTCATTCAAAAGACAGATGCGCTCTATGATACAGAGTATTATACAATCACAAACAGACACAGACACACAAAAACCCCATTCATGCATACATATGTAAACGGTCGGTGGAAGTAGCCGGTTGGAAGTAGGGAACAATGAACGAGCCACAGCCAGAGGTTCCTGATTTTATTTCTTCTTTTCCGTCTGATGGTACATGTGAGAGGCCGTTGGAATTGCCTCCCACTTTCTCTTGCGCTGTCTCAGTGACTTCCAAATAACAACACATAACACATACATAAAAAAAGCGAATGATATTCACACACGAAAGAACACTGACAGAGCGACACAAAGAGTACAACAACACAAAACACAATGTGCAGATGCACCTGGTTACACATAGTTACCCACATACACATGCACATGCACACACACGTCACACAGACACAGACACACCAAACACTATAACATATTTTTGTATAGCACTGACCTTTTGCTGGAAAGACATGGAGTCCAACACTAGTTGATCCCTCTGCATATCCACTGTAACAAATGGTATGTAATTAAAGTAAATAATTCCAGTATTCGTAAAATGCAAAATCTTGTCCATAGCGACTAAGTGCATACATATGCGCCCACACACACACACACACACACACACATGCACGCGCACACACACACACACACACACACCACTGTGACACATGCACACACACACACACCACACTGACACACACACTCTCTCACACACACAGACACACTCACACACACCGAGGTACCCACACACATACACTGAGGCACCCACACACACAAGCATTCTGACTATACAAAGGCCAAAGCCTAATTTACACAGCTTAAAACTGGCGGCAAACAGAGACTTGAGATGGATGAAGACAGCAGCCCGGAACAGAAAACATGGCAGGACTACAGTTTTGGGAAAAGAAACGTTTTTAGGTTACATTTGAATGAGTCCAGAGAGGGTTTCTGTCGGAGAGGATGCATCTAATCCGCCCTTTGAATATCCACTCAAAGAATATTTACTGAATGTCCATGGTAACAACAGTATCTAATTAGGCCTATGAATATTTATGGTAATGCTGACAGTTGCCTTTAGTAATTGTACTGTTATAGGCTTTTTAGAATATCCATTGTAATAATAGTATTTGTTAACAGTTAGGAATTTGAATATCTATTCTAACAACATTAAGTTAGGTTTCTGAATACAAAACATACCAGTAAGAAAGCAAGTGAGTGAATGAGTGTGTAGGAGAGGGTGAATGAATGGGTGAATGAAAGAGTGATAAATAAATGAATGAATGAGTGAGTGAGAGAATACATGAATAAGTAAGTGACTGAATGAATGAATAAGTGAGTGAATGAATGAGTGAATGACTGATTGAATGACTGAGTTGATGAGTGAATGAGCAAGTGAGTAAATGAGTAAGTTGCTGACTTGGCAGCACTGACCTTCTGTCACCGGGTGCATGTTGAACACCTCAGCTGGATACATCGTCATCTTCCCAGTGACTGTATTCACCTCTGCCACGTACAACCTGAAGCAATGCACCACTCTCAGTGACATCAGTGACATGCCGACTCCTTCTGGTCTTTCAACTCTTCATTCAAAACATTTCTGT
Organism: Alviniconcha marisindica; assembly: GCA_018857735.1. Lineage (NCBI taxonomy): Eukaryota > Metazoa > Mollusca > Gastropoda > Provannidae > Alviniconcha > Alviniconcha marisindica. The sequence goes on along the minus strand of JABMCL010003865.1, from coordinate 62,373 downwards.
TCTCTCCGTTTTCAGTTGTTCATACTACAAACGTTCCATGTTTGTGGTGTGGCGTGTGTGTGGTGGTGTTGTGTGTGTGTGTGTAGTGTGTGTGTGTGTGTTGTGTGTGTGTGTGTGTGTGTGTTGTGTGTGTGTGTGTGTGTGTGTGTGTGTGTGTGTGTGTGTGTGTGTGTGTGTGTGTGTGTGTGTGTGTGTGTGTGTGGTGTGTGTTGTGTGTGTGTGTGTGTGTGTGTGTGTTGTGGGGGTGTGGGTGTGTGTGTGTGTGGTGTGTGTTTTGTGTGTGTGTGTGTGGTGTGTGTGTGTGTGTGTGTGTGTGGTGTGTGTGTGTGTGTGTGGTGGCGTGCTGCATGCATGTGTTTGTGTATGTGGTGATGTGTGTTGCATGGTGTGTGTGTGTGTGTGTGTGTGTGTGTGTGTGTGTGGTGTGTGTGTGTGTGTGTGTGTGTGTGTGTGTGTGTGTGTGTGTGTGTGCATGTGCGTGTGTGTGTGTGCGTGTGCAAGCATGCATGCATGCATGTGTGTGTGTGAGTGTATGAGTATGTGTGTGTGTTGTAAGTTTGTTAATGGTAAGAGTGCTGGCATGCTGTCGCATTCTGATCTGTGATCACTGTGCAGTGGTATCAGCTGAATGCTTTGCAAACTTGACTGTCATGAGAAAGTACATGCTTAGGTCTTCAGGACTCTAAATTCTCATGATTATATTTACGACCATTATGCTAAAGAAATTAAGGGGGAAAACCCCCACACCACTGTCTCTAGACATGCAGTCTGCGAAAAAACAGCCCAATGGAAGAGAACTGAGGACAGAGGGAAGTGAAAGTGGGGCTGGGGACATGTTTCCGTTCATGTAAGGATAAGATTCAGGAAGCAAACTGCTCGGAACATTTTGAAATGTAACGTAAAAGAGTATTTGTAAAGGAGCTTACCCCTAACGTGAGCCTGAAGTGCACAATGCAAAAACAGTAAGGTCAACAAAATATATACACAACCTACAGCACAATGAATCCTGGGAATTACATAAACACACTACAGCACTTCATTCAGCATCTTTCTCATCAATTCCAAAACACATACGCAACCACCCACAAAACCAGTGGCCCAGAACCGCACACACATACGCCATTTATGTAATAAACCGTACATATATACTTGCAGCACAACAACATTAATGGTCTTATTCTCATCTTATTATTACACAGAAACACACACATGCTCACTTAGATGTACACATGCACAGTACTTACTGTGTAGGTTGGTTCTGGACAGAGAGGGATCCAAAGTTATCTCCCCTGTACGTCATCTTGTGTGACTCCGCAATCTATGAAAACATCCACACAAATAAATAAGTAAATAAGTAAGTAACTGGTTCTCCACAATCTATAAACACATCCACACAAGTAAATAAGTAAGCAAATGGTTCTCCACAATTTATGAACACATCCATATCAGTAAATAAGTAAGTATCTGGTTCTCCACAATCTATGAACACATCCACATGAATAAATAAGTAAATAACTGGTTCTCCACAATCTATGAACACATCCACACAAGTAAATAAGTAAATAAGTAAGTAACTGGTTCTCTGCGTGCTATGAACACATCCACACAAGTAAATAAGTAAGTAACTGATTCTCCGCAATCTATGAACACATCCACACAAGTAAATAACTGGTTCTCCACAATCTATGAACACATCCACATAAGTAAATAAGTAAGTAACTGGTTCTCCGCAATCTATGAACACATCCACATAAGTAAATAAGTAAGTAACTGGTTCTCTGCAATCTATGAACACATCCACACAAGTAAATAAGTAACTGGTTCTCCACAATCTATGAACACATCCACACAAGTAAATAAGTAACTGGTTCTCCACAATCTATGTACACATCCACACAAGTAAATAAGTAAGTAACTGGTTCTCCACAATCTATGTACACATCCACATGAGTAAATAAGTAAGTAACTGGTTCTCCACAATCAATGAACACATCCACATGAGTAAATAAGTAAATAACTGGTTTTTAATGCCAAGTCAACCTGGTGGGTCATATTAGGGCAAACCAAATCAAATACTAATTCTTCAATAATACTGAACGCAAGGTGGAGGAGCAGGGGTTGCTGAAGGGGGGGGGGGGGGGGTGGAGGAGTAGTAAGTTGTTTTTTGTACACCTAGTTCAGTTCAAGGTGATATCTATGCGCTCAGAAAATCCCATAAGCGCTCTGCCCCGTCTCTCAGAAGTTTCCCCAGCCTTGCCTTTGAAACGGTTCCAATGTTCGTCTGATTGACGATGGCCCTCTCTCGTCCTTTCAAAGATTGTCTAGCGCTTCCTCTTTCAATGCCTCTCTCCTCCAGGCGATCGAAGGTGTGATGTCCTTGGATTCGTGCAGGTAGTGTCTCAAGCTTCTCAACACTTCAGATCTTCTGAGAAGCAAGCCACTTGTGAGGGTTGCTTTGCTCGCCAGCCTATCTGCTCAATCATTTCCCTTCACTCCGGCACGTACACCTAGTCCGCCAGGACGGTTATATCAGGGCAAGGGGGTGGGAGCGCAATACAAACATGTGTACAATACTGAATAATGCAAGGAAGCGCTCACCTACAAAATGGGGAAATGTTGGTTTCATTTTGCTGTTTTTGAACAGTCGCCATGTGTTCTTTCATTTGACCCAGTTTTTGATACGATGATGATGAAGTGATGCTTAATGTCCTCAGATGTCAGTTGACATATTAGGGACACGTTGTGACCAATGCCGAAGCACGGTGCAATAATTCTTTACGTCCACGGAAACCAGAAGGCTCGCTAGGACAGACAGCCCAGGACGGCCACCTCGACTCTCACACAGCTCCAGAACTATGAGTTTTTGATAATGCCGTGTGTACCATTTGAACAAAACAGCAGGAAAAAACACACACTCCAGGACTGGGTGTATAAGTGCGTGTTTTTTTGTGTTAAAAATAAAATAAAATAAATACTTGCAAGAAATGAATGGCAGCAGTCCTTGCTGTCTGTTTGTTCAGCTCACCAACAGTTTCCTCTTCCTTTCCCTGCCTCTGCACTCACCAACAATTTTCTCTTCCTTTCCCTGCCTCTGCACTCACCAACAATTTTCTCTTCTGTTGCTGCTTCTCCTGTGTTTGGCATCTTTAAATGCACTCACCAACAGTTTTCTCTTTCTGTTGCTGCCTCTGATGTGTCTGGCATCTTTAATTAGTTTAAATGCGCTCACTAACGATTTCCTTTTGAATGCACTCACCAACAATTTATTTCTTCCTGCTGCTGCCTCTCCTGTGTTTGGCATCTTTAAATGCATGAGTTCACCAACAGTTTTCTCTTTCTGTCACTGCCCTTGCTGTGTTTGGCATCTTTAAATGCACTCACCAATTTTTTCTTCTTCCTGTTGTTGCCTCTGCTGTGTCTGGCATCTTTAAATGCACTCACCAACAGTTTTCTCTTCTGTTGCTGCCTCTGCTGTGTCTGGCATCTTTAAATGCACTCACCAACACTTTTCTCTTCTGTTGCTGCCTCTGCTGTGTCTGGCATCTTTAAGTGCACTCACCAAAAATGTTCTCTTCCTGTCGCTGCCTCTGCTGTGTCTGGCATCTTTAAATGCACTCACCAACAGTTTTCTCTTCTGTTGCCACCCATGCTGTGTCTGGCATCTTTAAATGCACTCACCAACAATTTTTTCTTCTTTTCTCCACCTCTCCTGTGTTTGGCATCTTTAAATGCACTCAGTCTCAGCTTCCGCTTTCGGGACTCCTTCCTGATTGCACCGTTTGCAAAAGTCACTGTAAAGTGAGTGCAAAACATCAGTTACAACAGTGCAATATCAAAATCAGACGCAAGTAGCTTCTTTGCTGCCCCTAAATCAAATAAATAAATAAACAAACCAAAAAATGCCAACAACTCAACTCCAACAACAGCAAATCAATGAGAAGAAGAAGAAGAAGAAGAAGAAGAAGAAGAAGAAGAAGAGAAGAAGAAGAAGAACAGAGACTTGGAGTAGGAAAATGTCATTCATAAAACACCACTCTACATTCTGACGTCACGGTCATCAGTTGGCCAGTAAATCAAATGATCCAAATCCAGTCACAACTGTAGTACTCACAGTTCTGTCAGTAGTAGTAGTAATAGTAGTAGTAGTAGTAGTAGTAGTAGTAGTAGTAGTAGTAGTAGTAGTAGTAGTAGTAGTAGTAGTACTGCTACTAATAATAAAGAGGATTTTTAGAGTGCCCATCAACTGCACAAGGTGGGAGTGCAGGGTGCTTTACAATTAACAATAACACTAACAACACAGTTTTTACCCCCCCCCCCCCCCCCCCCCAACACACACACACTAGCTGAGGAACACAAGAGTGACAATACAATACAACTTTATTGTCTCTGAGTAGAGAAATTTGCTTTCTGGCTCGTCCTTTACATAAAAAACATTCCATAAAATTAACAATAAAACATCAACAACTCAATGAAACACGGAGCTAAAAACCGCTTAAATACAAGGAAAATACTTAACAATAACAATGTACACACACACACACACAGCACGCCCCCCCCCCCCTCTCCACACACACACATTATTCTTCTGGCTCACCAATAACTTAAAACATTCAATAAATTACAATAAAACAAAATTCCTTAAACAACAAAACACTCAAATCGAAACACTCAATCGACCACAACCTATAAATTATAGGCAGCATTTATGAAGTAATATATTAAATCCAGGCAGTATTTGCAGCAGAAGTACAGGCAAAAGAACTAGATACATGTATAACATGTACATGATGTATCTAAAGCAGAATGATTACTATATTAGCACTGCTGTGGTAGCAGGTTTCACAGCTGCCTGCCCTGTGATGATGTGGATCATCTCATCCCAAGAAATTCATCTCTATATAATATTAATAATGAGAAGGAAGAATGGGAGGAAGAAGAGGAAGAGGAAGGAGAGGAGGATGAGGAAGAGTAGATGGAGGATGTAGAGAAGGAAGAAGAGGAGGAGGAAGAGGAGAAGAAAAGGAGGAGGAGGAGGAGGAAGAGGAGGAGGTGGAACTGGAAGAGGTGGAGGAGGAGGAGGAAGAGGAGGAGGAGGAATAAAAAGAGTAGGTGGAGAAGGTAGAGGAAAATGAAAAAGATGAGGAGAAGGAAGGACAGGAGGAGGAGGAGGAGGAAGAGGAGGAGAAAAGGAGGAGGAGGAGGAGCAGTAGGTGGAAGAGGTGGAAGAGGAGGAGGAGGAAAAAGAGTAGATGGAGGAGGTAGAGGAGAAGGAAGAAGATGAGGAGAAGGATGAAGAGGAGGAGGAGGAAGAGTAGGGAGGAGGAGGAGGTGGTGGAACAAGAAGGTGAAGAGGAGGAGGAAGAAGAGGAGGAGGAGGAGGAGGAGGAAGGAGGAGGAGGAGGAGGAGGAGAAGAAGAGTAGGTGGAGGAGAAGGAGGAAGATGAGGAGGACGAAGAAGAAGAGGATATATGGAAGAAGAGGAGAAGAAAAGGAAGAGGATGAGGATGAGGAGAAGGTGACGGAAGAAGAGGTGAGCTGAAAAATCAAAGCATGCACAAGTGTAGTCGAACACTGTCAGAGTAACACTAACTAACACAGTAACAGTTTTAACATAAGTCGACAATGTCCAAACTGAAAACCAAAACATCATCAATGCTTAACAACACTAACTTTCTCCAAAACAGATTAATGATTTAATCACACTACATAATATATATCATTATCAGGGCAAGACACATTTCATCATAGTTAAAAGTTTGATTCACTGTCAAAAGTGTCATGACACATGTGACACCTATGATATACTGTTAAGCAATTACAGTAGTAATGTAGTTATTAGCATCATAAACTGTATAGCAGTACATTCTTCAAAACAGACAAATGCTCACAAAAGGTGGAAAACCAATAGTATTTGGAAAACTTACCAAGAGGAATCTCCTTCGAAGATTTGACAACAGACAAGCGCTGGGGTGGCATGGTGTTACATCAAGTTGGCAGATATATACTGCAGTCAGTTTCACTTTCACTTCAGAAAGTATTCAGTTAGTGAGTTAACTGCTGAAAGAGACACAGGTGGGGGAGAGTAGATTAATATATTAATTATTATAGTTCAAATGAATCAACGATCTATACATTTTGAAATTTTTGTTTACATTTTCTAAGTAAAGAGATGAACAAAGATCTTTTCTTTTTCTTTCTCTCTGACTCTCAGACGTGTGTGTGTGTGTGTGTGTGTGTGTGTGTGTGTGTGTGTGTGTGTGTGTGTGTGTGTGTGTGTGTGTGTGTGTGTGTGTGTGTGTGTGTGCGCGCGCGCGTGCGCGCAACTGTAAGTAAATGTCCTCAATAGTGAAGCTCCTACACCTGAATGAGCAGTAATATCAGGGTTTTGGCCATGGCAGTCTCTTTCGACAATGAAGGAAGCAAAACACAGAAGTGTAGGCAAAAACGGTAATTACAGTCGATTATTTGGCTGCCAGTTCGAAGCATTTATAATATATCACTGCATGTAGAGTAGAGGATGATCTCCTCCTGAGCCGAAAATTAGATCTACCCTTTTTCGCACAAGTGAAGGTTTCGGTTTAGTGTCCGAAACTCAAGTAACACTAACGCTGTAACACTAACACTAACAGTAGACTCGGTAAAATCAAAGGACCCAAAATAACTTATAAAACGGTCGAAGAATTTCAGACCGTCTCCTTGGATTTGACCATAGACTCAAATAAATCCGGGACAACTTTAGCTCCAGTAATAACAGGTAAATACTGCAGATGAATAGCTCACACAACCAACCTGGCTGTAAACAACGCACATGGCGTTGAGAATTCTACAAGAGTAATTTACCTTTAAGCAACCGAGTGATTTCCCTTGAAACTGTTTTTCATCGTCTGCTATTTCATTTTCGTAGTCGTAATTAACGTTAAATCAAGAGAAAATGACTGCTGATGAGAAAGAGCAAGCGCTAAAGAACGAGGATACATTTTTCTCGATGATGATGGGAATGTTGTTTGTGTTGATCACAATAATGTTGGGGTTCTCTTTTTTATCCAATACACTAACACATGGCTGAGTCGCAAGGCATTCTTTATTACTAGTGACATAGACATATAACAACTGAGCACAGAGGAACATAGTGTGATGGGTAGCAGGAACAAAGAGCAAGTGGCAGGCCAGTGTGTGAGAAGCAGTAAAGAGAGGGAAAGGGGGGAAGGGAGGAGAAGGGAGTGGCCCTGGGGCATCGTCACTACTGACCACACTAATGTCAGTCTGGAAGCTGCTATCAGGTTGTTTATGTGTTGGGGTGGGATCGTCCGGTTCCAGACTGTAGGGCAGTAAGGAAGCAGAGGCTGAGTGTGAAATAGGACTATACCATTACAGATGACACATTTCTCGACACGTCGGATTGTGTTTGTTTTGTATCCATGACTGCTCTTTTTATTTTGGTAAATGTGCTTTCCTCATTCTTTGGGTTATAATTATGCATAAATTTGGTTACATGTATTTGCATTTTTTCTTCAGCTTCTAACATGCATACTTAATTTCTCTTCACTCATTTTGTTGTTGTTGTTGCTGTTATTATTAATTTGATTGTATTGTTCATTAGCAGAGATGTCGTCTTTTTTTTCTTTCTTTCTTTTTACATGTATGATTTGACCATACATGGTTTGTTTGTTTTTATTAAAAACTGGAAATATTATTGAACTCAATTTGCAGCAAGTTCAGTGTAATTTCCAGTTTGCTAAAAACCCAAATCCAATGGGCTCAGCACGTTGGGGTCAGTAGTTTCCAGTTACATTATTTTGAGCAAAATCCTTTGGGTTCTTTATCTAGGCATCATAGTTGATGTGATTGTGTACATGCGTTTGCACTAGTGTGTGTGTGCTGAGTGAAGTTGACATTGCCATAATCACTGTGTGTGCGTGTGTGTGTGTGCATGCAAGTGTGTTTGATTATTTTTTCTGTTATCATTATTTGTAACTCAGCATATATTTCTACATTAAACTATGTATAGTTGCATTTTTGGGAAGGGGCTGTTTGTACTTTGTTGGCGAGTCTTCTTTGGTAATTTTTAGCGTGTAAGAGCCTACATGCATGCACTGTGTGTATCTGGCGCTGTGAACATGCAAAATTTGGTGTGTAGGTTTTTTATGTGCTATATTCATTCATTCAGTATAGTTTCCTGTTTCCTTCTAACAAAATCCATTGGGTTCCAATATCATTTCGTTTGATTCAAGTGAAATCCATTGGGTTCAGTATAGTTTTCAGCTTGCTTAAAGCAGAATCCAAAGGATTCATCGAAATTCCACTCCTTTCTCAAATGAGACCTAGCTTAATCTGTATTACAACAGGCTTGGTTACTGTGACAATGCTGCAGTGGATATGCTGTGGTATGTGTGTTGAGACAAGAGGATTCAATATGTTTGAGCGCAGAAGCAATGGTTTACTAACACTTAATTATGTGAGATCATGTACCTGGTTGTTTATATATATGTGTGCAAGTGCGTGGGCGAGAGAGAGAGAGAGAGAGAGAGAGAGAGAGAGAGAGAGAGAGAGAGAGAGAGAGAGAGAGAGAGAGAGACACACACACACACTGGGACAGCCAGACAGACATAATATTTTTTCATCTGTACACTTTATTTCTCTGAAACTTATACAAACACCCAATTCATTCCTTCAAGTTCAAGCAACATAAACTTCATTTTCAAGCAACAACTCCACAAAACAACCAGAAGAAAAAACCAAAAAGACTGCAATCTCACCAACACACACACACGCACACATGTAAAATGCCTGTCTCGAACAAAGCATACACTATCACACTCACAAACACATGTAAGTATCCCATGTATAACCTGTTGACTGACCCAGTAACGTTGGGATCACAACCAGCGCACAAGCCACGCACCCAGCAACAAAAAACCTAACACAGCAACAAGTGCCGCTCCAGCATGAAGTACAGCTTCCCAGCACAGAGAGAAGTTAGTTCTTGGATTTTAACATCACATCAATGGCACAGGGTCACCTCAAGATGAACAACACAGAGAGAGAGAGAGAGAGAGAGAGAGAGAGAGAGAGAGAGAGAGAGAGAGAGAGAGAGATGAACAGACAGAGAGAGAGAGAGAGAGAGAGAGAGAGAGAGAGAGAGAGAGAGAGAGAGAGAGAGATGAGAGAGAGAGAGAGAGAGAGAGAGAGAGAGAGAGAGAGAGAGAGAGAGAGAGAGAGAGAGAGAGAGAGAGAAAGAAGAAGAAGAAGAGAACAGAGTTAACACAGACTGAGAAAATAAGCACAACCCTAAGGACGACTACCAAACATACACACACAAAACGTACAACTACGAAAACACAGACAGACATAACTGCACAGACAAGCACAGCCTCACAACACAGAAACAAACACATTTCCAAATACAGCTCCAACTACAAATACAGCGCCACGCCCCCCCCACCCCTAATAAATGAGTACAGGTTAAAAGTACAGCAGCAAAAAACAACTACATCTTCAAGTAAATTATAAACAACACAGAAACAAACATCCAAAGAAGCACTGCTTCGTCTTCAAATGCATTATCCAACCAAATAAAATGAACCAACCAAACACACATGCACGCACACACACTCTCTCTCTCTCCTTCACACACACACACACACACACACACACTCTCTCTCTCCCTCACACATACACACAGCCTCAACTCCAGTTACCCAACAGAGTGAGAAACAAGCATGTACGTATCCAACAAAAGCTACCCAACGGAAGTGCTGACCAAATTTTGACAGAAAATAATCAGCCGCCTACTAGTTGCTGATCAGCTTAGACCACTTTTTGTGTCTGTTGGACAACTGGTAAGACAGCAGTAACTTAACCGTAATGGCAGCAATGGCCAAGGGAATCAAATTATCATCCAAAGTTAATGTCATTGCACAAAACTCAAATCGTGGGAACAATCGAGACGATACTCTTGAACTGAAGAAAAAGACAGCATCAAAAAAGGGTGCTTCATTACCAAGCAGAATGCAGGTGAAATCATTTATTAAATGTCATAGCCACCCCCTCCCCCCCCTGAAAAACACAGGCAAGTGCATCAACAAAGCGACCCCCCACCATACACGCACAACAAACAACGACCAAAAAAACCGCAATGGGAATGGTATCTTTGACTTGGATTGTGGTTCAGTCTGATGTTTACACATCTTCTTTCTAAAAAAACTGCTCCTTATTCTACTTTGGAAATCTGTTCTTGGAAAATTGCAAAAACATGTTAACAGACTACTTGCATTCAAAACCACACTCTCCTGTGATCTTGCAAATGGGTTATAGTAATCAAAATGACGTGCACAGGTCGAACCCCACAGAGATTATTATAATGTTTTAAGGATCTTGCTTGCAGACTGGAAATGTCATTTGTCTCCAAGTACATGCTACGATCAAATAAAAACAACGTGTGAGATCTTGTAAAATGGAGGCAATAACCTGAAGAAAAGAAAAAGAAACAAAAAACAACAACAACTCAAAACAAAAAACCTTCATCCAAGGCAAAACTTGCCAAGAAAACAAAACTGAATTTGACCTGGATGTCACAAGCACTGCCATTTTGAAAAAAGAAAAAGAGTCAAGGTCTTCAAACCGGCAAATCTCTGCAGAAGTTTGCATCATACAAAGTTTGAAGAGTTTGTCCTGACAGCAACCCAAACTCTGAGGACACTATTCTTATCTCTTTTTTTGTTTTCCTTTTCTTTTACCTGTCAGACAAAATGTTGAGAAGACCAGTTAAAAAGTGAAGGGTGGGTGGGGGGTGGGTGGGGGGGGGGGGGGGGGGGGGGGGGGAGAGAGAAACTGAAATTCTCTCAAGGAGTTTCCAGAAGAATATACACAGAACAAAGAACAGTGACATAAATTGTGCAGCAGATTTTTTTCCCTGGAAATACAGTTTTCCATTCACATGCTGAGTATCTGTGACATTCAAATCCTTGTGTACACAATTTATCCTCCATTTAAAACAAAACAACAACAAAGATATGAAAGAATCCAAGCTGAGTTTAAGGTAACGTTTCACATGAACACACAACAATAAATGTATTGCGGATGATGACAATATGGCGGGCTAGTTAGTTCTTAAACTTAAACATCCTGTCAACTGCATGTCGCCCCAGGATGAATCATGCATTCAAAATTCTTCCACATCAGTTCAAAACACAAATCACCAAATAATAACAATAACAACTTTTATATAACGCTATACCCCGTAAAACATTACAAGCTCATGATGCAAAAAGCCAGACCCCATCTCTGGACACAACACAGTCAACAGAAAATGCAGCAGACCTCTTTTATTCCATGGGCCCACAGGGGAAACTGCAGTAGCTAAAGCTAACATAGTCGAAAAGACATAGTTGGGAGAGGAGTTGGAAAAAAAATATGAAGGTGAATGGGTGGGAAAGAAAGAAATCAGGGCAAGAAAGAAATTCCTGGCAGTGAGTGGAGCATGCATGGCTATATTCCGACCTTCTCTGGGTTCTACTGTAATGCTGAAGTGGACTTGTGTTGATAATGTTCCAAACATACATGTACACACTTTCTGTCACTCACACAAACACACCCGTATAAAACTGTACTTACAAATATGGTTATTCTGCGAAACACAACTGTCCCTTATCTTGGACTGTAATGCTTCAGTTGAGTTGTGCACTGATAAATATTCGCTGCTAAAATGCCAAAGAACAAATAATAGTAATGAACATCTTCAGTATGCCCAGCCATACATTTGAAGCCCTAAACGTAAACATACATTTAAAGCCCTAAATAATCCTGCAAGGGACACAAATGAGACCACCACACAGCAATCACAAACCAACATATCATTGGCAGGAGCTGCCACAAGTATCATTTTTGTTGCAACAAACACGTGTTCTCAAAAGAATGCTTGCCGCAACAAAACTTTTATTGCGACAAACACGTGTTTGTTGTGACAAAAGTTTTGTCATGGCAAGCATACTTCTGTTGTGACAATAGATGCGTTTTGTCATGACAAACACAAGTTTGTCATGACAAAAGTAAGCTTGTCATGACAAACGTTTTGTCGCGACAAGCATACTTTTGTTGTGACAAAAGCCATGTTTGGTCGTGACAAAAATGATACTTGTGGCAGCTCTCGCCAATGATACCAACATCCTACACAATAACAGGCCAGCATTCTCACCCATAACAAAGCCGCAACAAAAGCACCTCTAAACATTCTATCTGCTGAGTGTGCACACCCACACCAGTGATGGAGATAGAAGAGCAGGAGGGAAAGAGGTGAAAGATTTAACAGGAGGAACTAGAGAAAGGCAAGAGAACCGACAGGTCTTGAGGGAACAGGTAAAAGACTGGAAGGACTGAGCCTGTCTAAAGGTGTGTGGCAGCTGGTCCTAGGTGGCGGGGCCTTTGTGTGAAAAGGAATTTGTCCAAGTATGGTCAAATCTTCACAACTTCTGCTGGTCTTTCTCCAGGCATAAAATCCGCCCCCTTAAAAAAAGCAATGCAAAACAGAAAAAATATGTGCTGTCCCTAATACGTCAGCCCGACATCCGAGGACATTAAGACCCACATCATCCGAAAAATATCTACACCTTTCAGAAGGGAATTACAGATTTCATCTGACACAAAATTAATCAAAGCATTGTGCACGCACACACACCCAGTGTCATCAAATTACACCCCCCCACCCCTTCCCCACCACACACATTTTGCAAACTTGCTTTAAAACATCAATCAAGACAATGTGAAACCAAATAATTATCTTTCTCTTTCTGTCAGTGTCACACACACATCCACACATAAAACCATTATTACCAAACACACGCACACAGAACTCTGTAACACAACTGAACTCAATTACTCATACACCAGCACAAATCCAGCTTCAAAACCATCCATCAATACATACAACACACCACAGTAAGCACGCAACTGAGAGGTTCTTGCACACAGGCAGACACCCCCACCCCCCCACCCACTAAAGCAAAATGGTAAAAAACAAGAGTTCACAAGTCGACATTCAGCAGCAGTTGCGACCCCCTTCTGTTTTGTTAACGACAGGAGGTTTTAATTTAAACCTGTTCATGATTTAAGATCCAGCACACACCCTGACAAAAGCCTGTCTTTGGACACCAGTCTTTTTTTAAATAATTTTTACTTCAAGGAAGCACCTTTAAGACAAACTCGTGTGATAATTTAAAGGAGAGGTCAGGGGGTCAACCTCATCAAGAGGTCCCTTATGCACAATATAAAGAGCTCGGGAGCTGTGTGAAAGTCGAGGTGGACGTCCTGGGCTCCCATCCCTAATAAGCCTACGGTTTCTGTGGGCGTAAAGCAACACTCGACACAATATCCTTTCAGTTGTCTTAAAGTCCGAGTTAAAGTGGGCCCTGAGTGAAGACACAGCTTGGTCTTAAATTTAAAACATGGAAAATGTTTGAATCTTTGAAGAATGTTTGAAGTGGCTGTTCCATCAATATTTATGCAACACAAGTGCTGTTTTTGTTTCACATCTGAGCCTCTTGGGGCGCCACCATGGTGGTTTGCTCTTTACCAGGCAAGAGCAGAGAAGGCCTGGCCTATCAGGTAACACACACTTCTGACGCGCATCAGCCTTGGTCACAACAACACAGACACAGAATGCTAGCGCTCACAGCCATGTTTTTGCAACTCTCAAACATGGTCCATTTGACTGAACTTGACCACAAATCAACTGAAAAACCACAGCTATGTTTTTGCAACTCTCAAACAAGGTCCGTTTGACTGAACTTGACCACAGATCAACTGAAAAATCACAGCCATGTTTTTGCAACTCTCAAACAAGATCTGTTTGACTGAACAGACAAATCAACTGAAAAACTGCGGTGGGTCTATAGTCTGCATTCCATTCCTATTCATAGGGCTTGTGGCGCTTCTTTTGCACGGTATCCCCTTTAAGATGTACTTCATAGTCTAAAGCAGTACATCTACTGTAATAATATACAGACCTGCTCTCTATGATTTCTAAGTGTGACCTTTCAGCATGTGAGTTTGCACACAGCCCTAACCCTTAGGTGACCTAACCGTCCCCATCATTCAAAGAAGAAGAACAAAGCCCCAACAAACCTCCAAATATCGCTAAGTCCGTCTCCTTCTTAATGAGCATACGCACAGGAAGAAAAAGAATGCTGTCATAATTTCGTCTTCGCGTGTCCTCCATGGCAGAGTCAGTCCTTTCATCGACTCTTGGGACTGATGTCTAGTTCATCATCTGCTTGTCTTTGATGCTCATTTATATCCAAGACAAGCTTGCTTTATGGATTGTCCCTAATATGCTCTTTGGCATCTGAGGACATTAAGCAAAAAGAAAGAAAGAAAGAACCGACGGTCATTAAAAGTGAACTGGTAGCAGCAATGACCAATGAATTCTCACGCAACTGCGTGGTGTGTGTTGGTGTTGTTTTGTGGAGTGCTTTTGGGGTAGGGGTGGGGGTGGGGCGGGGCGGGGAATATTCTCATAGTCTAAGGAATTTCAAAAAGGACACCATGAATGCTAGCAAGCCCAGCCTTTCTTTATGTTAAAAACTCGGTGCACATCAAACCGTTACTGCAACATCAGCCTTGCAACTGCTTGACTAGATGCAAGTGTGGCTGCAAGCCTGGACACAATTCATCCCTGCCACCTTTGATCTGAACACTTTTTTTTCTTGCACTGTCTTCAAAACAGAAACAACATTTCCTTCAACAGCTATCACTTTCACATAAAGCAAGCAACAATTTTAACATGACACTTAAGGATAACCACCGCCCCCCCCCCCCCCCCCCCCCCCCCCCCCCCCCCGGCCTTATTCTAACGCGTCCTCATTCTTGGTTCTTGCTGCATTTGATCCCAAGTTACACACACAATCAGCGGATGACTTGCACGCGCACACAGGTCCAATCTCCTCACGCCTCGTTATCATGTATAAACAACATTTCCGACTTGCCCAGGCCAAGTTCGTTTAACGTGGGAGGCTTCTGGGAGCGACTCACAAGGCTGACACTCCAACACACGTCGGGGAAAGTTTGTCACGATCTGGAAGTCGTCCGGGCACTCTTCGTGACAAAACACGAAAAAATAGAGATACTGGAAACAAACAAAACAACAGAAGGGATTAGGCAAATGAAGTGTGCAATATCAACATTAATGGATGCCAAAAAAAAAAAAAAGAAAAAGAAAGCCCTTACCCCCCCCCCCCCCCAAAAAAAAAACCCCATCATGATCAACCAACCAATCAGTTAACCAGTCTTCATGACCAACCAATCAGTTAACCAGTCTATCAAAATTATGAATGAATCCAACCATCCTTTACATCAATGAACGGACTAATGAATGAATAAGATGAATGCACAAATAACTGAACAAACACACTCTTATGAATGAATAAAATGAATGAACAAACACAAACAAGCGAACGAATAAAAGAGCTGATCTGCCAAACAAATCATACAAGTAAACTGATCAATCGACCAGACTTTGAACCAATGCTCAAAACAGGAAGAGATATCAAGAGAGAAGAGTTCAAACTGACAGCAAAAGAAGCTAAACGGAAAACCATCTGTTGTGCGAGAACTCGGCGCTGAGACGACGCTGACACAGTTCTGGCAATTGCACCAACAAATGGAAGGGAGCAACGGCACCAAAACAACCCCTGATTTCGAAGACACCAATGGGTCACGGTGGCAGATCAACGAAGAGAAAAGAAGGGTCCACGGATCAACCCGATAGCTCACCTTGGAAGACTGGTTTCTGTGAAAGCGCCGCTCCAGTCGCTTCCCGCTGGGCGTCTTGAGCACAATGCGAATGGCGTCGGAGTCACTGGACTCTGGCTCGGGAGGGATCTGCTTCACTAGCTCCTCCTTCTGCCGCTCCCGCTCCTGGAACCAAGGAATTGACCGCTTCATCAGCCAACTGAATCAACTGCTTCATCAGCCACCTGCTCCATCATCAGTCAATTAATACACACACCGGACACCAAAACACAAAGGCAGATACGGTTTTATTTTTCAACGTTTAACTGTTGTTTGTTAGCTCGAAAAAAATACCTACCCCAAAATTTCACATGTTTTTGTCATATTAAATAAGCATTATTTTTTAACCGTTTACATGTGGGCATCATGTTTTAGAATGCTAGCAGTCATCCCTGTTTTTCAATTACTAAACAATTAATGCATGTAGCAATATTTTTTATGTCATAAGGACCTCTCTGTCACTTTTTCACAATAGAGAGTGAACAGACACTGAGAAAGCTGGACTGGCCTCATTAACTTTTGACACCTGTATAACTACCCCCAGCATTCCCAGTACCTTGGCCTCATCATCAATTTTTACTCTCGACATCTGCACTTAGCTACCCCCAACATTTTCTGTGTCTCAGCCTCCTCCTCAACTTTTACTTTTGACACCTGCTCCGAGCTGTTTGTAGCTTGGCCCCCTCATCCACTTTTACTTTTGACACCTGCACGAAGTTACCCCATGAATTCTCTGTGCCTTGGCCTCCTCACTGACTTTTACTTTTGACACCTGCACTGAGTTACCCCCAGCAATCTCTGTGCCTCCGCCTCCTCCTCAACGTTTCACACCTGTATTCGCTACCTCCAGCATCATCTGTGCCTTGGCCTCCTCATCAACTTTTACTTTTGACACCTGCCCCGAGTTAACCCCATCATGCCCTGTGCTTTGGCACCCTCATCAACTTTTGACACCTGCCCTGCGTTAACCCCATCATTCCCTGTGCCTTGGCACCCTCATCAACTTTTACTTTTGACACCTGCCCCGAGTTAACCCCATCATGCCCTGTGCTTTGGCACCCTCATCAACTTTTGACACCTGGACCAAGTTAACCCCATCATTCCCTGTGCTTTTGGCACCCTCATCAACTTTTCACACCTGGACCAAGTTAACCCCATCATTCCCTGTGCCTTGGCACCCTCATCAACTTTTGACACCGGGACCAAGTTAACCCCATCATTCCCTGTGCCTTTGGCACCCTCATCAACTTTTCACACCTGGACCAAGTTAACCCCATCATTCCCTGTGCCTTGGCACCCTCATCAACTTCTGACACCTGCCCTGCATTAACCCCATCATTCCCTGTGCCTTGGCACCCTCATCAACTTTTCACACCTGGACCAAGTTAACCCCATCATTCCCTGTCCCTTTGGCACCTCATCAACTTTGACACCGGGCCCATGTTAACCCCATCATTCCCTGTCCCTTTTGGCATCCTCATCAACTTCTGACACCGGGCCAAGTTAACCCCATCATTCCCTGTGCCTTGGCACCCTCATCAACTTTTCCCTGCGTTAACCCCATCATTCCCTGTGCTTTGGCATCCTCATCAACTTCTGACACCTGCCCTGTGTTAACCCCATCATTCCCTGTGCTTTGGCATCCTCATCAACTTCTGACACCTGCCCTGCGTTAACCCCATCATTCCCTGTGCTTTGGCATCCTCATCAACTTTTGACACCTGCAGGGAGTTACCCCCAGCGTTCTCTGTGTCTCAGCCTCGTCAACGACTGCGTTCCTACACCAGCATGTGCTAAATACGCATTTACCTCCCGCATTCTCCGCAAATTGGCCTCCATGTCGCGCTCCTTCTGAAGCTCGGCCTCCATTCGGTCACGCTCCTCCTGCTTCCTCCTCTCCTGCACAGACACACAACACACAGGGGGCGTTTACACTACAGACATTTACTCTGCTGCCCTTTACACTACAGACATTTCACTGCAGCCCTTTACGTTACAGACATGTACACTGCAGCCCTTTACGCTACAGACATTTACACTGCTGCCCTTTGCACTAGACATTTACACTGCTGCCCTTTACACTACATTTAGGCTGCTGCCCTTTACACTGCTGCCCTTTACACTACAGACATTTACACTACAGACATTTACACTGCAGCCCTTTATGAACCAGAGCTGAGCTGGAAGTTTGATGTCCTGATCATTGCATGCGAGACAGGACTGCCAAGTGCAAATGCAGCATCCCATGCTCTTTGTGTCGGTCGTGACTGAGTGTTGGTCGTGCAAACGCTCCTCCAGACACGGCAGGCGTTGAAAAACACAACAAAAACTGGATACGTGCAATACTTTCAACCATCACCGTTCAACTGTTGCTTTGTGGCTTTGAAAACGGTGCGTGCCCTCAAAATTCACAGGTTTTGTACTGTCCTGTTAAATTAGCATTCTTTTTCAAAACTGTTGATGTACCTGGACCCCGTCCCTGAACTAAACCCACAAAGAACACGTTCCCATATCAACTGATTTTTATGTGCTTTGATCTTGCGGTCAGTTCCAAGGTCTAAAGTCCATGCAGCGGTTCAGGATCCCAACAATGGTTCCAGTGGCTTTCTACACAAGTTCTTTCTCCCACCTTTTCCTGGTCAGCTCGTAAGGACTCCAGGTAGGCAGCGTCTTGCTCCTCACGTAGCGTCTGGTTGAACTGTCTCTCTTCCCTGCACACGGCAAAACAAACAGTAACTTGCCAACCAAGGAACCCACCCACCAATCAAATCATCGAGCTCCAAAAGCTGCCTTGCAAAATCATGTGCTGGTGATGGTTTACTGTACTGACAATCTAGTCAGTCAGCTCCGGGATCTGAACATCATGTCAACCATACAGTCTAGGTAGTCAGTTCCTGGATCTGAACATTGTGTCAACCACACAGTCTAGTTAGTCAGCTCCTGGATCCGAGCATCGTGTCAACCACACAGTCTAGTCAGCTCCTGGATCTGAATATTGGGTCAACCAAAAGTCTAGTAGTCAGCTCCTGGATCTGAGCATTGGGTCAACCACACAGTCTAGTTAGTCAGCTCCTGGATCTGAGCATTGGGTCAACCACACAGTCTAGTTAGTCAGCTCCTGGATCTGAACATTGGGTCAACCACACAGTCTAGTTAGTCAGCTCCTGGATCTGAGCATCGTGTCAACCACACAGTCTAGCTAGTCAGCTCCTGGATCTGAACATTGTGTCAACCACACAGTCTAGCTAGTCAGTTCCTGGATCTGAACATCGTGTCAACCACACAGTCTAGCTAGTCAGCTCCTGGATCTGAACATCGTGTCAACTGCACAGTCTAGTCAGCTCCTGGATCTGAACATCGTGTCAACTGCACAGTCTAGTCAGCTCCTGGATCTGAGCATTGTGTCAACTGCACAGTCTAGTCAGCTCCTGGATCTGAACATCGTGTCAACCACACAGTCTAGTTAGTCAGCTCCTGGATCTGAACATTGGGTCAACCACACAGTCTAGTCAGCTCCTGGATCTGAGCATCGTGTCAACCACACAGTCTAGTCAGCTCCTGGGTCTGAGCATCGTGTCAACCACACAGTCTAGTCAGCTCCTGGGTCTGAGCATCGTGTCAACTGCACAGGGTCACCTCAGGAAGAGTGACATAGTGAGATTCTCTGGGAAGACATGGGGCAGTGCCATAGGCAGATGAACACAAAACAAAGTGTTCAGCCCCGTGAGCTTGTAAATCTTTACAGGGTATAGCGCTATATAAGAGTTATTATTATTATTATCAAACATGCAACCAGCTTGAAGGTCACCTTGAATTACTGGCCAGCTTGGGCAGAAATTTAAATTAAATGGCATACACATGCGGGGATTTTTGTTTTTTGGTTTCTTTGTTGTTGTTGGGGGCGTTTTGTTTTGGGGATTTGTTTGTTATTTTTCAATTATTTACTTTGTTCGTTTGTCTGTCTTCTCTGAAGCACTGATCTGTTTCAGTTCACAGCTTCACCAATAAAGGCACCATCAGAGGTCTGCGCATGCAACTTGTCTACCGCAACACTGACGCCTAGACCATCTGCTGTTGCCACAGCTGCACTCCATCTTCAGAACTATGGTGACCACGCAACACAGCTAACTCGCTGTACCTACCTCTCGGCTCTGGCAGCCACGAGGGAGGCTTCATTTTCTCGCATCACCCCCTCCAGTCGATTGACCAGTACTTGCGCACCTGTGCCAACATAAAATTAAAATGTGAGCGTCGATGCTGGGATTGCACCAGTCTGCTATTCCCCAATTTGACCTCTTTGGTTCCGGTAGTGACCTGTCCTGTGAACCCCTGTCTGGCTTTCCAAATTTACTGGCATTGGAAATCGTTTTCTTCAGTCCCACTACCCTGATATGTGGCTGGTGTGTGTGTGTGTATGTGTGTGTGTGTGTGTGTGCGCATGTTTTGTGTGTGTGCATGCATGTGTCGGTCTGTGTGTGCGTGGGTCTGTGTGTGAGTGTTCCTGTTGTTATGCGTTGAATTTTGACATGTACTTGTAAAGAATGTGTGAGCGCTAGAAGCCCGTGCGGGTTAGGCGCTCCAAGTATCCATTATTATTATGATTATTATTCCAGATCACAGCCTTGCACTGCCAGCCCCTCTTTATTCCTAACAGTGGGCGTGTGCTGAAATTTGCAGGTTCCCGGTCTGCTGCTACAAAGAAATGATCACTTCCACTTGTTGCAGGAAAATCTGCCTTGGCCTTGGCTGTGTCACATCACACTGGCAAGGACATCAAGGCTGCATTAAATGTGATGAGCTCCTCGCGTACATACAACACCCACCCTCCAGAAGTGGGGATAAATCCTCCAAAGATGCTGTGTGGCTGGATAACCATAAGAAAGGTTACGCACACGACCCTCCCACCCGATCAAATACATCTGTCAGTGCACAACTGCATGCTGCAACCAGTTGCCATGCAACCATGCTGCAACCCAACCAAAAAAAAAAAAAAAAGGGAAAAAAGAAAGAAAGAAGTAAAACACACACAAAAACTTCCTGTAGAATGCTACAACTGGTGGTATTTGTGCACAAACATTTCTGCTTTCAAAATATGTGACTTGTTTTGGTACTGCTAGCACTGCTTTGGGTTTCATTCAAAATTACGGTGGTGCTCTTTTTGAATGCTGTTTCAAGGTGCTCTTTTTGCAGACAATGGACATTTTGAACACACATACAAAAACACACACACAGCACTGCGCTGAACAAAACACTTACCGATGGGTCCTTCTATGCGTGCCACACAAAAACACACACACAGCACTGCGCTGAACAAAACACTTACCGATGGGTCCTTCTATGCGTGCCACACAAAAACACACACACAGCACTGCGCTGAACAAAACACTTACCGATGGGTCCTTCTATGCGTGCCACACAAAAACACACACACAGCACTGCGCTGAAAAAAACCACTTACCGATGGGTCCTTCTATGCGTGCCACACAAAAACACACACACAGCACTGCGCTGAACAAAACACTTACCGATGGGTCCTTCTATGCGTGCCACAGCTGTCATACGATTGTCTCTGAGCACTATCAAGCCCAGGAAAGGGTATGTGTTTTCCTTTAGCGCTTGGGACACTGCACACAGAAGATCACTGTACATCACTGACAGTATGCTATGCTATAGAGGCCATATATATGTCCACCCAATAGGTGACACACACATGTGCGCCGGTTTGGCCTAGTGGTTTGGCATTAGGCTGGTAACCAGAGGGACCTAGGTTCAAATCCCCTTCGGCTCTCCTTTCTCTTCAAAAGTTATGATCTGTGGACACTGTCTTGTGACTTTGTCCCTCACAATTTATGAAACATTAAAATGGTTCTCATCGCTGCCCATCTTAATGCAGAAGTCATTCTGGTGGTGACAGCGTAGTGATAGATATGTAATCTCCCTCTTCCCACACCTCCATACCCCCTGTCCCTGAGAAGCCTTATGGTTTCCGTGGACGTTAAGCACCATGTTTACTTACTGACATATTACAGTGAGTACACATCCACTCAACAGGTCATGCAGAGTTTACTATAGTGAAACACTGTATATGGAAGATCACTGTCTGTACACCATATTATTGTGAGTATACATCCACCCAGTAGGTCACACACACCACTTAGCAATGACAGAAGCAGTAGTATTAAGGGGGAAGGGGGGGGGGGGGGGTCCTTCTCATCAACATTGTTACACTCACAATCCATCAATAAATTCAAAATACTGGAATTCAGCGCTGCAGCAGTTTCATGCTATGAAAGCCTCTAAATCCACAATTATAATATAATGTTGCAGCCTCCAGTAATCCAAAACTTTTTATTTTTTATTTTTTGTGCTGCTGGCCCTCTGTAAAGTGACAAAATAATCAACCTGATGATTGTGGTCACTTCACAGGAAGAAGAAGAAGAAAAAATCCTCTTCAAAGATGAAGTGCTACAAACGTGAGTCTTCAACAGAGAATCAGACTTTTGCTCATGACTGGATAAATTAAGTTTCACCCTCGTAAATTGACCTTCGGGGCTGACCGGCGGTTAAACATGAAGGAACTAGCCAACTAGCCGTGGGCAACATCGAACCACTTGAATTCGATCAAACCACGCACCTCTGTATCCCTCAGGGCTGCCCGTGCTGCACGCCCAGAACAACACGTGCGTGTTGAGGAAGTTGATGACGTCTGGGTGACACAGGGTGTTCCGACAGAAGGCGTCGGTGTCTTGGTGATCGTCACCATGGAGATAGACCAGGAGAAACTTGAGCTCCCGCTTGGCATCGTTCAACGCCTGCACAGGGAAAAACAAAACAAAAAACAACATGCCAATCACCCGATTCTCTGTAACATGGGTTACTGCCATGTTTTTATTCAGCTATTCCAGCAACTTAGGCAACAGTGGTGCATTGGCCCATCAGCCTGGAATGCAGTCAGCCTGGGTTTGACCCTGGGTTGAGGTGTAGATCTGCCAGGGGTTTGAACCTGGGTTGAGGTGTAGATCTGCCAGGGGTTTGACCCTGGGTTGAGGTGTAGATCTGCCAGGGGTTTGAACCTGGGTCAAGGTGTAGATCTGCCACCACATGCTATTTCTGGCTCCAAACTATCTAGTGCTTCTTGCTGTACTGATTCAGTGGCACCGAATAACAGGGATCCCTCCAAAGTTCAGTCTGTATGTATTCACACACTACCACCTCAAATTCACCCTTTAGAAAAGAAAAAAACTCACCTGAAACAAGAATGACTGCCTGCATTCTAAAACAAGATCCAAACACATAAAAGGTTTAAAAGAATGCTTACCTATTATGGCACAGACACACAATCTGCAAATATTTGGGGTAATCCCCTTTGTCGAGCTACACATTTTTGGGGTAATGCCCTTTGAAAATTTGCAGATTGCAAGGTGTTTAGGACTGCAGCCAATGTCTTTTGCTCTACTGTGCACCTTTAAAGACACAAACCCTCAATCGGGATGGCAAGGTGTTTAGAACTGCAGCCAATGTCTTTTGCTCTACTGTGCAAAGGTTAAACACATGAACCCTTAACTGGGGTGGTAAGGTAGACCATCAACTGAAGCAATGCAACTTGGGAAAACTTTACACCACTTTACCAGCAACAAGGTAAGGTGGCTGCTTTTTCTCCATTTACCTGACTGTAGGTACCCTGGTAGAAGACTGGATGGGAGGTTCCAAACTTAGCCTCAAAATTGCTGATGAACCTCATCACATCTCCCAGAGGGTCTGTGACATCTGCAAGAAGGCAGGTTTCTGCTCAACATGATACAAGCATATCATTATGTCTGCAAGAAGGCAGGTTTCTGCTCAACATGATACAAACATGTCATTAATTATGTGGGAAAAGGCGGGTTTCTGCTCAAAATGATACAACAAACATACCATTACGTCAGCAAGTAGGCAGGTTTCTGCTCAACATGATACAAGCATGTCATTGTCATTACATCTGCAAGAAGGCAGGTTTCTGTTCAAAATGATACAAACATATCATTACGTCTGCAAGAAGGCAGATTTCTGCTCAACATGATACAAGCATGTCATTATGTCTGTGGAAAAAGGCAGGTCTCTGCTCAACATGATACAAGCACGTTTGCAGGAAGACAGGTTTCTTCTTAACATCAGTGAACATGATACAAGCATGTCATTGTGTGCTGCTCAACATAACCCAGTGAAGGCAGATTGTGACCAATCAGCATAGCACCTACTGGAATTAATCACAACCACCAACACACCAAGTAGTTACTGAGTTGGTTAAATGGCTCGCAATGCTGTGTAGACCACAAAGGGTCATACCTTTTATCAGGACCATCAAACTCTGTCATACACACATGCTTATTTCAAAACCCTTCTCACACGCAAACCCTTTCTCAGGTGAAACCTACATCAATCCACGCAGCATCTTTCATGTGATGCTTAACTGTGAAGCCTAAACCACTGAAAACACTGCTTATGACATTACAGACATGAGATTGTGACTGCACAAAACAGTTTGAAAGCCTTAGTCTTTCTATTAGGACTGTAAAAGACGGACTTTCAGGCTTTGACAGACTGATTCAGACAACTGCCTGAAGCATCTCACACCTGCATTATCCAACAGTAAAGAGTTACACTTACTTCTCCTTGGGTCTGGCCGAAATAACCGAACTGCAACAGAAACACACAACACAAAAATCACAAACTGTAACATAAATGTGCCACAATACTGTATCATTTGTAACATCTATCAGCACTCAGTTATGATTATTCATTACGGGGTGGAGACAGCTCAATGGCAGAGAACCAGATTCATGTCTGAAAGGTCACAGGTTAATTCCTAGCAGGTGTGATGGGAGAATTTTATTCTCCAGTGGCAACTTCCTGTGCTGACTCTTATTTTGGTATCTGTTCAACCCGCCACCCCCTTTTTTTTTTTAAACCACAGTAGCATGTAGAAAGGGCTATAAAAAAAATCCCCCCCCCCCCAATCCATTGTTTCCGTGCAAAATGACTGTCTCTCAGTCAGTGCAGAACTTCAGACATAAAACCGCAATAGCATGTTCAAACATTTCTTAAATTAAATCTCCACAATCCCTTTCCTTAAACTAGCTTTCCATGTACACTCGTGAACATCTGCATGGAGCAACCAAAAGAAAAAGAAATATACATCAGTCCATCAAATCACACACATTTGCATCTAACACAAAATCTGCACTGTCCCCAGCTGCATCTATGAAGTCATAATTCAAGACACACCGCACCAGCAAGACCTGCAGACCTACATGCCCACTGTGTCTCTGTCCCTCCCTTCAGATAACCAAACTGCACGCTCGCGTGCAGTGGAAGTCGCGTCTATACTCACAGAATAACCTGAAGATGTCAAAGATGGAGTAGAAGTCATAACTCAATACACCCCAAACCAGCAAGACCTGCAGACCTACACACCCTTCGCGTCTCTCCCTCACTCCAGATAAGCTAGACTGTAGACGAGCGTGCAGTGGAAGTCGTGCCTATACTCACAGAATAACCTGAAGATGTCAAACAAGGTGGAGCAGAAGTCGTAACTCAATACACACGCACCAGAAAGACCTGCCGACCTACACACCCTCCGCGTCTCTCCCTCACTCCAGATAACCTAGACTGCAGACGAGCGTGCAGTGGAAGTCGTGCCTATACTCACAGAATAACCTGAAGATGTCAAACAAGGTGGAGCAGAAGTCGTAACTCAATACACACGCACCAGAAAGACCTGCCGACCTACACACCCTCCGCGTCTCTCCCTCACTCCAGATAACCTAGACTGTAGACGAGCGTGCAGTGGAAGTCGTGCCTATACTCACAGAATAACCTGAAGATGTCAAACAAGGTGGAGCAGAAGTCATAACTCAATACACCCTGCACCAGCAAGACCTACACACCCTCTGTGTCTCTGTCCCTCACTCCAGATAAGCTAGACTGCAGACGAGCGTGCAGTGGAAGTCGAGCCTATACTCACAGAAGAACCTAAAGATGTCAAAGAAGGTGGAGTAGAAGAAACGGAAGGGGAAGAGAACCCAGAAGGAGGACCACGCCAGAAGACCCTGGGGCTCTTGTCTCTGCACTGAAAACACCCTGCAACAAACACAGTCCAGCAGTCAATATAATATTAGTGTTTCTTTGTGCAGCTGTCATGTTTTGACATTACAATGTAAATATGCAATACAGAGAGAGAGAGAGAGAGAGAGAGAGAGAGAGAGAGAGAGAGAGAGAGAGAGAAGAGAAGAAGAGTTAACAAGATAAGATTAAGAGAGAGAGAGAGAGAGAGAGAGAGAGAGAGAGAGAGAGAGAGAGAAGAGAGAGAGAGAGAGAAGAGAGAGAGAGAGAAGAGAATACTTTATTACACAAGGATAAAGATTTAAGCATGAGAGAGAGAGAGAGAGAGAGAGAGAGAGAGAGAGAGAGAGAGAGAGAGAGAGAATATACACAGAAACAGAATGTCAGGAAAGCATCATACATGGACATTAACCAACTATCCCACCCTACATTACGTTCTTTGTAAAGTGCTCAGGGCTTTTTAAGAATAAGAATTTGCTCTTTAAAAATTATCATTATTATTAATTATCCTTGACCTGCCACCTGGTGTCAACTTTACAAATTGACAATGTCGCTAGATGGCAGTGTCTTTTGACAACTTAAAACTGGTAGGACCTGTTTCTCTGCCTTTTTCTTTGTGTCATTTTGAGTCATCAGAGCTCCAGACGGAAACATGGCAAATGCTTTTGATGTGCTACTGCATTGACAACGTTCTACTAAGATAGACTCTGAGGCATTTAACCAGTGCTTTGAAGGGAACACTGTTTCCGCCGATTTTGTGCACTTAATGTTCATTGAATCAAGATGATCTGCAGAGCCAACAGGCATAAACTCTGTTTTATTGGTGTTCAACTTAAGCTTGTTGCTATTCATCCAAAGCTGAACATCCTCAATACATGTCTGAATACAGGAATGAACAGTACCAAATTGATTGGGTGGTGCACTTTTGGACAGCTAAGTGTCATCAGCATACTTGTGACAGTCTACTTATTATAAATAATTAATGCACTACCTTTGATTGACAGGTCGCGCATTGACTGGTGGCTCCCTCTCCATATCTCTCTCTCGGGAGTTCTGCTGTGCGAACACTTGTGGTGCCCCCTCCCTCTCATTAAATGTGTCTTGTACAGCAGCCTGCACAAACCATCACACAGCGGGTGAACATGACAGCAAGCCTGCCATTTCTCTTGAGTTGGCTGCAGTTGATGTTGTCAGTATCAATACAAAATCCGAGACAAGTTTCTCCTCTATGTAGGACACTATCAAAATGAAGTCCATGTGTACTTTTCCACTTCTCCTGCAGACAGATTGTTTAAACATGAAGAACGTAAAACTAAAACAGTAAAAGTGTTCTGTCTAGAGAGCTGACAAACACACGAGATATTTGTCGCCCTTGCCCATCAAAACTAGTAAAAGAAACTCCTTTTGCCCTGCAAAGAGTCTCTTTCAGTTTCATCACCAGCAACACAGAGCTCAGAAAGCACCACACATTAACACAAATAACAGTTTCTGATAATTATACAACTTTAAAAACTATGGTTCAAGATGGACACATTGACAATAAGCTGATGTGAGCACAAAAATTGAATGTTATTGTTAATGTGGTTTATGAATCAAGTCATACAGGGATGCATTCTGCTTCCCATCTGTATGTCTGACACAACACAGAGATGGTTTCTAAAACTCTCGTTACACACAATTATGCAAATACATGTCCTTGCACACAAGCACTGAGTACAATACTACAATGAAGTCATTGACTGATACTAGTGACAGTGAGTCACCCCTACAGGACAATGTACTAGCACTATCAACTACCATGACTAACAAACAGCTCACCTCAATGTTCCAAGTGTGTCGTGCCAGAATTTCTCTGCATCTGTTCATGTCATCTATTCCTGTTAGGTCCTGCCCACCAACATAATTCTAAGAACCTGAACTGGTGAAGATAAACACGTGAAAAAAACACCACACATCTTAAACATATTCTTCTGGCAATGTGAATGTACAAGTTGTTATGCTTGCATAAGTTACCCAAACAGAACCACACTTGACTCGCTTAATAAATTTGCAAATGCATTTAATCAGGTAATCAGTTAATGTAAGAATGAACTAAAACTGGTCGGTAATACCGATAGTTTGCACGAACGGGGGCTCAGATAGCTGCAATGCATCGATAGATACGGCATCACGATACTGCGACGGTACGAAAGCAAACACCGGTGAAAACCCAACTTCCAAAGCGAGCTGGCCGTGTGCTATTCTTAACGTTTACCTCCAAACGCAGTTCATATGTGCTTACATGTAACTGCAATAGTTACTACTGGTGCATCAGGTAAACTTCTCTCATGACCAAAGCTCCGTTATATGAAAACTACGTCGCCACTGTTTCATTTTGGACTTTCACAATCTTTAGTAATCAGCTGTTTCCGTCGACATGAGCAGCCGGAACGTCGCTATTAAACACTTCTGCGCTTTAAATCAAGAAAAGAGAGCACAGAATGCTAAAAGTAGATTGATCTGAAACTAAATGAGGGGCACATTACACACTGCCAGTCAAATTTACCTGGAATTGTACCAATTTTTCTGTTTGTTCGTGCGTCAGATCATCACCGTCCGCCATCTTGATGCAAAATGGACATCCGTCGGAAAGCGCCACCGTGTGTTTACTTCCGGTCCTTTCTACACGTGTGAAGCGGCGACTTGTCGACCAATAAGAGGTTGTCCGGCCTGTCATCGCGTTGTGGTCATTTTAGAGAGATGCTCTGCGTGCAGCTTTGAAGCAGATTGTGGGACACGGAATATATTGTAATTTGGCCCAAAGTTGATTTTGCTTGATGAAGCTGATTGCACACATATTTATGAAATGCACAATGTTCGAATACTTGTATATATGTGGAAAGATAAATTTGTTTCAGCACTAACATCGGTTGATAAATCCACCAAAGTGTTGCACACAATACACATGCAAACACACATGTACACACACACACACACACACACACACACACACACACCACACACACACACACACACCATTTGCAAACATGCATGTGCACACACACACACACACACACACACACACACACACACACACACACACACACACACTCACACACACACACACACAGAGTGTATTCAGTATTATTCATTTTGACATTTACCTTACACTATTTACAGTCAGAGATTAAGATGCCAGCTCCAATTAATAATTAACACAAGGATGGTGATTTTTGCACTCGTCTCCTATTATATATATATATATATATATATATATATATATATATATATTATATATATATATATATATGTAGTAAACTAGTATGCATAATTTCTTTTGTGGAAAAAAGAAAAAGACAAAACAAAAAAAGACTTGTTTTCAGGAGACGATGAACCTCCCAAGAGCTGACACTCTACTGGTACTGATTCTGTGCACAGTGGAGCTGTGGGGAGTTGCTATGGGAACACTCTCAAAGAGTGACAAGGGAAAGAAGAAGAAGAAGAAAAATGACCAGGTATATTATGCATGCCAGTCATCATAGTACTTACAGATCAAGAAGAGTACAGTTGATTATTGATAATGGCATGACGCATCTGCCTATAATTCTTTCTCTCTCCCTTTTGGTCTCTTCTCTCTCTCTCTCTCTCTCTCTCTCTCTCTCTCTCTCTCTCTCTCTCTGTCTCTTCTTTGTTTCTCTCTGTTGCTGTCTCTCTCTGTCTCTCTGTCTCTGCCTGTCTGTCTTTCTCTCACTCTTTGAATACTATTCTTTTTCTTTTTCCATCAAGCTTTGTCAGAGTGTTGCAAGTGCTGCAGCGATGTGTATTTAAAAGGTGGTCATGGTCAGTGCCATGGGTGTTATTAAAACAGTGATGAAACAGTAAATAAGACAGCTAATCTAACATTGAAACCATATAGATATGTAAAACTGACAAAATCATATAGATGTGTGTGTGTGTGTGTGTGTGTGTGTGTGTGTGTGTGTGTGTGTGTGTGTGTGTGTGATCTTTATATTTATTGAGAGGTGAGCACTGGCTGCAGGTTCTCAAGACTGATTTAGATTTATTTTTGATTCTGTTGTTTCTCATCTTGAGTTTAAAGATTTTGTATCTTTAGACTGTTTTTGAGATTATATTATATTTTGAGCTGGATTTAAACTAATTAAAGTGCCTTGAAATAATTGTATTTTCAGAGAGAAAATTGTAAAAATATACTTATTACTGTGTTTACCATTATTATTACTATTGAGTGATTATTATGCATTTAACGTTTAAGTAAATAATACTTTATGCTTTGACAAACTATGTAAAATTTAAATATTGAAAATTGTCAAATTTTAAAAATATGGATGAAATATGATTGATTGCCATATTGTGCTAATATACTTTTAAATAGTGTGTAATGTTCTGTATAAAATGTTGAGATCTGCCATTAGACAGGGAATTGTGTAAAGACTCCTTTTTATTATCAGTGAAAAGCCTAGCTACTCACTAATGCCCTAAAATATTTAGCTATGGGTGATGAGTATGTTTGGTGGAAATCAAATCAGCAGAAGCTGTTAAGCAGAATGACCTCAGTTCAGTTGTTTCAGCTCTCCTGTCTCTTTAAAACTAAAAGTTGTGGTCTGTGGACTTTGTCTTTTGACTTTGTCCCTCACAGTTAATGAAACATTAAAATGGTTCCCATTGCTGCCCAGCTTAACACATGAGTCGTTCTGGTGAGAATGGGAATTGTTACACTTAGTGTTCACAGAAATGAGAATGTTTATTACACACAATATTAGGGACGGGGACAAGGGGGGAGGGAACGAAAGAGTGAAGGCTCAATCACAGGCGCCAACCTGGAAGACCAAGATTCCGTGGACCGCCACCAGAACAACAAAATTTTAAGGCAGTGTCCACTTCGCCATTGTGCAGCAACTAATGTACCACACAATTGCTGTCCCAACTGCTGTGCAGAACAGCGTCACAAAGACAATGTCCGTAGCTCCGCTGTTGGGAAACAACTGATGCAAAAGAAGTCCAACTCTCAAGCCCAGCTCCACCTCCCTGCTCTTGATCTCTTCTGGGCTAACTTGAGGGTCCAGCACCACCTCCCTCCTCATGATCTCGCCTGGACTCTGATATTCTGGTGGTGACAGTGTAGCGTTAGGTATAGTCTCCCTCTTTCGCCACCTCCTGGGATCTCAGCCCCTTCCAGTGACCAGTACCTCTTTGGAGACAGCTTGGCGTTAAAGAAGTTTAACCAACCAGCTACAGCAAACAGGCACTGTAGGTACATGTACTTCAACCTGACTGAGCAACGGTGGAGAGTGGCCCGTAGAATCTGGTACTTTGTAGAAAGGTGTGTCTGTGTGTGGCTGTTGAATGTAGATGGATGCACATGAATAGGGGGTGGGGAGGGGGTAGGGGAGGGGGGATGGGGGGGGAGAGCATGAGGATGCAGGAAAGAGTATTGATCATTTATCAATTGTTGTATTTGAGTGGACGAGTGGAGACTGATGTGTACATGTCACTGTGTGTGTGTGTGTGTGTGTGTGTGTGTGTGTGTGTGTGTGGTGTGTGTGTGTGTGTGTGTGTGTGTGACATGATTATTGTTTGATAGGCAATAATGGTAGCTAGACTACAATATTTAAGGTTCTGTTTGTTTGAAATGTATGTTAGTGTGGTTTTTGTCATAAGATGTTGGTACAGCGCAGTGAGTTTAACTCTGGTTAGAGAACAGCACTTTATAAAAATCATTTATTATTATTATTATTATTGTTATTAAATTTCCAGTTTGTCTATGAATGAATGCATCCCTGATACAACCGTAATGGTTGACTGGGCGTAAAACACCAAGTTACTTACTGTGGATGGAAATGGTTCACTGCAGGTGGTGCTGAATGTGTTTGACCGAGGCCTGGTGACGGAGGACATGAAGAAGAAGTATCTGACAGAGGAGTACAACAAGTTCTCTCCCTTGGAGCAGGATGTGAAGAATTTCAAAGGGGCTGTCCTGGGTTACGTGACACCGGTGAGAAACAACTGAGTGTGCTTTCATTCCAGGCATGAGAATCTGTCTTGGGGGGAACCCCATTTGAGCACATTTTTGGAGAGAGGGTGGGTGGGGGGGGGGGGGGGGGGTTGAGATCAATCCTTTTGTTGTTTTTAAAGTGCAGAATGATGATTGCTTTGAGCACTCTCTCCGCCACATAGGCCTGACTCATCAGGATGAGCATGATGGTGGCTGAGAGTGTGCTAGTATGACAGTGATTTAGAGTGAATGGGCTAGCTTGATGGTGGGTGAGAGTGTGCTAGTATGACGGTGGTTTCGAGTGAATGGGCTAGCTTGAAGGTGGGTGAGAGTGTGCTAATATGACAGTGGTTTCAAGTGAATGGGCTAGCTTGAAGGTGGTTTAGAATGGGCTAGACTGACGGTGGTTTAGAGTGAATGGGCTAGCATGAAGGTGGTTTAGAATGGGCTAGACTGACGGTGGTTTCAAGTGAATGGGCTAGCTTGATGGTGGGTGAGGGTGTGCTAGTATGACAGTGGTTTCAAGTGAATGGGCTAGCATGAAGGTGGTTTAGAATGGGCTAGACTGACGGTGGTTTAGAGTGAATGGGCTAGCTTGAAGGTGCTTGAGAATGTGCTAGTATGACGGTAGTTTAGAGTGAATGGGCTAGCTTGAAGGTGTTTGAGAGTGTGCTAGTATGACGGTGGTTTAGAGTGAATGGGCTAGCTTGAAGGTGTTAGAGAGTGTGCTAGTATGACGGTGGTTTAGAGTGAATGGGCTAGCTTGATGGTGGTTTAGAGTGGGCTAGCTTGAAGGTAGTTTAGAGTGAATGGGCTAGCATGAAGTTGGTTGAGTGGGCTAGTATGAAGGTGGATGAGAGTGGGCTAGCTAGAAACAAACTTGAAGGTGGATGAGAGTGGGCTAGCATGAAGGTGGATGAGAATGGGCTAGTATGAAGGTGGGTGGGAACGGGCTTGCTTGAAAGTGGGTGGGAATGGTTGTGAAGGTAGCTGAGAATGGGCTAGCTTGAAGGTGGTCGAGAGTGGTTTGCTTAAAATGACTGAAAAGTGAGCTTGGAGAATCTTAAGAGCAAGAAAAAATTTGTGCTTGTGTTCTGTTATGTCTGGTGCACGTTTCGTCCTGGACTTGGTAGAACACATTCCTGCTTGCTGCTTCAGTAACAGAGTTTTCTCCCCTTCCAGTGGAACAGCCATGGTTACGATGTGGCCAAGTGGTTTGGTGCCAAGTTCACGCACATCTCCCCAGTGTGGCTGCAGATAAAGAGGAAGCCAGGGGGCGCCTTTGTCATTGAGGGAGGTCACGACATTGACAAGAGTACGTAGCTATAGTTATACCCACTGCTTTGTACTTCAGTTGTAGTTTTTCATGAATGTGTGTCAACATTTGCTGTGTGAGGAAGTGTAAAAAGAGTCTGCCTTTTGAAAGAGATTAAGAGCAAAAGTAAAAGTTGGAACAGTTTCTGTCTTAACAGTTTCTGTCTTGTTTGTAATTGCTTTTCAGCCAGGCTTTGTGTATATTTGTGTAACTTGAAACCAGAAATAAGGATTAAATTTGATGCTGGCGAATTTAACAGACTTTTTGGTTTGATTGGCAGACCTCCCTGGGCTTTCTAGAAATACCTGTAGTCTACAAAAAAGGTGGCAGTGAATTTAGCTGTTGTTGAGATTTTAATTTTTTCTCTATGCATTGAATCTTGTGGATCCATAGGTGAAATCCATTTTTGTGTTTCCTTCTGGTATGAGAAGGAAAACAGAGCAAAACAACACATGCATACATGCTTGCACACAAATGCATGCACACATGCATGCGCGCACACACACATGCACACACACTTACACACACGCATGCATGCATGCTTGCACGCACACATACACACACACTTGCAAACACACACGAATGCACGCACGCACACGCACGCACACGCACGCACGCACGCACGCACGCACGCACACGCACACACACACATACTCTTGCACACACACACACACACATACTCTTGCACACACACACACACACACACACACACATACACTTACATAGACTCCCATTTAAGTACAACTTCATGTTTGGTGATGGTTACTCTTTCCTCAGATTGGATGAAGGAAGTCCGAAGGGGAGGGGCTGTAAGCGTGGGTAAGTAGCAATTTACCAGGTACATTGCAAACGTATTTATACAGTTTCTGTTCCCCTCACTTATTCTGTAGGTACAAACGTATCCATACGGTTTTGTTCCCCTCTCTTATTCTGTAGGTACAAACGTATTCATACAGTTTCTGTTCCCCTCACTTATTCTGTAGGTACAAACGTATTCATACAGTTTCTGTTCCCCTCACTTATTCTGTAGGTACTCAACCATTCTAGTAACGTGGACAGACTACAGTGTTGCTTGTGTTTGGTTTGTTGCCAGATGGCAAGTACAGCTGAGCAACATTCACTCCAGTTTAGTGCACCACAGTACAGTGTAATTCAGTTCAGTTCAGTATAGTTTGGTTTACTTCAGCACTGCTCAGTACCCAGTAAACATGCCGGATCCAATTTGCATCTGATCCGGATCAACTTGGAAGCATTGGCCAGAAGTGGGCCTGATGATTCGTGCACACTGACCCAGACCGGATCCATTTGGCCAAAACCTGACACAGTCAGCCAGAACCAAATCAGATCCAGTCTGGTTTTTCACAATATGATCGCAGCCATCTGTGGAAGAATGCAATATAGTTTGAAAGTGGGAAACTGGTAGTGGGCCGATTGTGTTCTGCCAGAACCAGGCCTGGTGACCGTGCACATCGGCTTGTTTCTGGACCTGATGCATTTGGCCAAATCCTGATGAGGCCACCCAGGTGAGATCTGGGCCAGTTTTGCACAATGTGATCCAGGCCTTCTTCAGAGGAACGGAACTGAACCGGATGCAGGAAGTCGGATCTGGCATATACAGTCCAGCCTGATTGTGGTCATATACAATCTGGTTTTCTGCCAAAACCTGACCAGGCCATCCAGATCAGATTTGGGCCAGTTTTGCACAATGTGATCCAGGCCTTCTTCAGAGGAACGGAACTAAATCGGAAGCAGGAAGTCGGATCTGGCATATACAATCCAGCCTGATTGTGGTCATATACAATCTGGTTTTCTGCCAAAACCTGACCAGGCCATTCAGATCAGATTTGGGCCAGTTTTGCACAATGTGATCCAGGCCTTCTTCAGAGGAACGGAACTGAACCGGAAGCAGGAAGTCGGATCTGGCATATACAATCCAGCCTGATTGTGGTCATATACAATCTGGTTTTCTGCCAAAACCTGACCAGGCCATCCAGATCAGGTCTGGGCCAGTTTTGCACAGTGTGATCCAGGCCTTCTTTCGAGGAATGGAACTGAATCGGATGCAGGAAGTCGGATCCGGCATATACAATCCAGCCTGATTGTGGTCATATATGATCTGGTTTTCTGCCAAAACCTGACCAGGCCATCCAGATCAGGTCTGGGCCAGTTTTGCACAGCGTGATCCAGGCCTTCTTCAGAAGAACGGAACTGAATCGGATGCAGGAAGTCGGATCCGGCATATACAATCCAGCCCAATTGTGGCTGCATGCTGGCCATAATGACCATAACTGGCTGTAACCAAAATGCATCTGAAAGGGATCTGGCAAGTTTACCAGGTACATACAATACCATGTACAGCATTGCAGTACAATTCGTTGTGTACAGTGTGAAGTACTAAAGTGTTTCAGTACGGGTTGCTCTTGATACGTGTCAAGAGCAAAATTAGAGCTTTAGCTGTGCCGCGATGAAGATGGGAGCTCATTGAAACCTGGAGTAGGCCAGAATATAGCTTTGAATGATTTGTCTGCTGCCAAAATGCTGGAGTAGGCCAGAATATAGCTTTGAATGATTTGTCTGCTGCCAAAATGCTTTGTTTGTCTAGCTTGGCATGAGCTGCACTTTTCAACCGTAACTTACGCTTTGGTTTCAGTTCCGCGTGTATTGTTTGACGGGTGGAACTTTGCCGACTTTCAGGCTGTGTTTTCCAGCGAGGACATCACCGAGGACTGCGTTAATGTTCTTGTTGGTTTCATCAAGGTGAGGACAGAATTGATCGTTGCCATCAGTTTGTTCAGCTTCAGGGTTGAAGTGCATCGATTGTTTTCCTCGGTTTTAGTTTTGTGAAGGTGGGATCTCATTCAAGCCTGGAGTAAGCCAGAATATTGCTTTGCATGTTTTGTCTGCTGCCAAAATATTTTGGTTGTCTGGTTTCTGCCTTTTTGGTTTATTCAACCTCATTTTTTTTTCCTCCCCCTCTTTAAGCATTGTCTGGTTTCTGCCTTTTTGTTTTTTTCAGATTCATTTTTTTCCACTCCTATTCAAGCATTGTCTGGTTTCTGCCTTTTCAGTTTATTCAACCTCATTTTTCCCCCCTCCTCTTCAAGTATAGCTTGATAAGTGTCAAAAACAGTATTAGAGCTTTACTTGTGTTGTGGTGAATTTTGTCTCATCTATATAGGACCACTCTGGCTGGGTGGATATTAAATATCAAGTAATATATATATATCTGTGTGTGTGTTTCCTGTGTGTGTGCATGCATTCACAAGTGTGTGTGTGTGCAAGCGCATGTGTGTGTGTGTGTGTGTGTGTGTGTGTGTGTGTGTGTGTGTGTGTGTGTGTGTTGTGTGTGTGTGTGTGCATGCCTGTGTGTATGTGTGTGTGTGAATGAGTGTGTGTTACCTAGAAATGTGCATCTATGTTCATGTATATGATATGCCTTTTTCATATTTGTTGTTGTTGTGATATATATATATATTGCACCATCCTCTCACTGTCAGTTACGCTTTTCATAAACTAATGAAAGCTTTGAAAGAATTAATGCTCTAAACTAAATCATCATCATCATTGTTTTCAATTTATTTTGTCCACAGGCTGCCCTTCTGATATTATGCACGTAAACAGTAAACAGCTTTAAGTCTCCTGTCATTACGATTATTATTAAAGCAATAGAGGGTGTAATTTTATGATTTCAGGAGAAGAAGTTCCAGGGAGCAGTGATAGAACTCTGGTCTCAGCTGGGGGGCAACCTAAAGGGGTACGTAGAACAAGTGTTTGCCCGACAGCTGTGTTTGTATAATGTCCACAAACAACAGCACACTCTCCATTCATTTTTACGCAGGAACATGTTTTTGCCCGACAGCTGTGTTTGTATAATGTCCACAAACGAATGCACACTCTCCATTCATCTTTACGCAGGAACAAGTTTTTGCACGACAGATGTGTTTGTATAATGTCCACAAAAAAATGCACACTCTCCATTCATCTTTACGCAGGAACAGGTTTTTGCCCGACAGCTGTGTTTATATAATGTCCACACAAAAATGCACACTCTCCATTCATCTTTACGCAGGAACAGGTTTTTGCCCGACAGCTGTGTTTGTATAATGTCCACAAACCAAAGCACACTCTCCATTCATCTTTACGCAGGAACAGGTTTTTGCCCGACAGCTGTGTTTGTATAATGTCCACACAAAAATGCACACTCTCCATTCATCTTTACGCAGGAACAGGTTTTTGCCCGACAGCTGTGTTTGTATAATGTCCACAAACCAAAGCACACTCTTCATTCATCTTTTCACAGGAACAAGTTTTTGCCCGACAGTTGTGTTTGTATAATGTCCACAAACCAAAGCACACTCTTCATTCATCTTTACGCAGGAACAAGTTTTCGCCCGACAGCTGTGTTTGTATAATGTCCACAAAAAAATGCACACTCTCCATTCATCTTTACGCAGGAACAAGTTTTTGCCCGACAGCTGTGTTTGTATAACGTCCTCAAACCAAAGCACACTCTCCATTCATCTTTACGCAGGACCTTAAGACCAGGGACATAGTAATAATAATGTCCATTTATCATGCGCTCGTCAACGCCCTGAGCGCTCACATGATACATATTAACCTAAATATGATATTCTATACACATGCAGAGCACAGTCCTACCAAAGTATTATACAGCAAAACAGATCAACACACACACACACACATGACTGTAGCAAAAACTGGGTACCTGATATTAGTTAGGATGAACATACTGTGAGAAGAGGAAGGTTTTCAGTTTGGCACATTTAAAAGATGAAAGGGTTGAACAGTGTCTAAAGTCTTGTGAGGGTGAATTTCAAATGTGGGGTCCAAAGCAAGAGAAGGTGCGAAAGCCAGGAGTCATCACACCGTTGACTTCCCGGAGGAGAGAGGTTTATAAAGAGGAAGTGCTCGATGATGTTCCATGGTTCAGGAGCTGTGTGAGAGTCGAGGTGGACGTCCTGGACTGTCCGTCCTAACGAGCCTTCTGGTTTCCGTGGACGTAAAGATTTGTTGCACCGTGCTTCGACATTGGTCACAACTTGTCCCTAATATGTCAGCTGACATCTGAGGACATAAAGCATCACTTCATCATCATCATCATGATGTTCCTTGAAAAAACTGGAAGCGGCTGTAGTCAATCAGATCGACATGGGAAGTGTTTCAAAGGCAACGTTCAGGAAACTTCTGAGAGTGAGAGACAGGGTGGAGCGAATAATTGTAGGATTTTCCAAGTACATAGATGCCATCATGAATAAAACTGAACTCTCTAAGAATTTTTGTCTAGATTGAAGTAGAAAACAAACAAGTAATTGATTGTTGAGGCATTACGTTTGAACCTGGAAAGCCTTAAACAGAGCAAATCCGGAAAAATGAAAGAAAGAAGAAATTCCTACTGCCTTCAGAAAGAGCCTATTGGGTGCGTCAGTCCCCTTGGAGCCAAATCCAAATTTTAGCCCACAGTGCCAAGCAGAGAGCAGAAGGGTTGTCAAAAATCTGATCCAGGTGGGGACCATTACTATGTTGGGTGCCTTGGTCAGACACTTGTTTCACTACCTGACAACTCATCAATGACCACCGTTGGCAGAGTCGGCACCTAACCAATGAAAACCACCGTCTAGGTGGTAGCCTCCAACCAGTTTATCCTGCCTGATTATAACTCTTTCACTACATGGTCGGCCAGTCTCTGTTTCCAGCAGGTGTAGGCAAGTCATGTTTCCGAGCCTTCTTCATTTTCAAAGAACTGTAAGAAGCGTACATTTGTGCAATATTTGATACAAATGGACTGGCAATTTACACTGAAGACTGATCTGTGTAAATCAGGCAATGCCACCAGATCCACCTGATGATGACTGTGGTCTGTTTCTGTTAGCGGGTCCACTTCCTGGGTCATCTCAATGCTACTAATTTCACCTGATGATGACTGGTCTGTTTCTGTTAGCGGGTCCACTTCCTGGGCCATCTCAATGCTACTAATTCCACCTGATGATGACTGGTCTGTTTCTGTTAGTGGGTCCACTTCCTGGGTCATCTCAATGCTACTAATTCCACCTGATGATGACTGGTCTGTTTCTGTTAGCGGGTCCACTTCCTGGGTCATCTCAATGCTACTAATTCCACCTGATGATGACTGGTCTGTTTCTGTTAGCGGGTCCATTTCCTGGGCAATCTCAATGCTACTAATTCCACCTGATGATGACTGGTCTGTTTCTGTTAGCGGGTCCATTTCCTGGGCCATCTCAATGCTACTAATTCCACCTGATGATGACTGTGGTCTGTTTCTTTTGGTGGGTTCGTTTCCTGGGTCATCTCAATGCCCCCTGATGATGACACTGGTCTGTTTCTCTCAGGGGGTCCATTTCCTGGGTTATGACAATGCCACCTGTTCCACCTGATAGTGACAGTAGTGGTCTGTGGGGGGGGGGGGGGGGGGGGGGGGTCATGACAGTGCCACCAGCTCCACTTGATGAAGTGTGTGGTCTGTTTCTGTTAGCGGGTCCATTTCCTGGGTCATGACAGTGCCACCAGCTCCACTTGATGAAGTGTGTGGTCTGTTTCTCTCAGCGGGTCCATTTCCTGGGTCATGACAATGCTACCAGCTCCACTTGATGAAGTGTGTGGTCTGTTTCTCTCAGCGGGTCCATTTCCTGGGTCATGACAATGCTACCAGCTCCACTTGATGAAGTGTGTGGTCTGTTTCTGTCAGCGGGTCCATTTCCTGGGGGGTCATGACAGTGCCACCAGCTCCACTTGATGAAGTGTGTGGTCTGTTTCTGTTAGCGGGTCCATATCCTGGGTCATCTCAATGCTACCAGTTCTGCCTGATGAAGAATGTGGTCTGTTTCAGTCAGCTGGTCCATTTCCTGGGGCATCTGGCTGATGCGATGCACAAGGCGAAGAAGTCCCTCACTCTTGTCATACCGCCAGCCCTGCAATCCAAGTATGTGGTTTTGAAGTTTGCTGTGTGATTTGGTACGCTTGGATTTTACTTTCTTCTGCAGACCTTTATTTTTGTACAGTAAAGTAGCTGTGTGTGTGTGTGTGTGTGCATGCGCGTGTGTGTGCATGCACATCTTTGTGTGTGTGTGTGTGTGTATTTTGTGTATGTGTGCGTATGTGTGTGTGTGTGTGTGTTTGTGTGTGTGTGTGTCTGTTTGTGTGTGTGTGTGTGTGCATGTGTGTGTGTGTGTTTCTCTGTGTGTGTGTGTGTGTGTATACAACAAGGTATGGATGGTGCTCTGCTGGCGTGGTAATGGTATACATGTATGCATCACACCTATGCATGTTTATTAGAGCGTATGGTCATGTTCACGTGTGCTGTTGTTTGTTCTTCTGCGTAAAACAGAGGCAGTTTAATTAAGTCACAGGTGTGGGGCTAGTTCAGTTGGTAGAGCATCCAGCCGAAAAGCCAGGTGCAATACAGAAGCAGGTTCAAGTCCCCGGTGCGGCAAGGGATTTTTCTCCCAGAGTCAACTTCCAAGGCAGACTCTTACTCTGTCTGTACAGCCCCCGTGTGCAATCGCATGCATCAGCAGCTGTGCACGCGTTAAAAATCCCCAACAGTGGCAGCCGTACCATTGTTTGGACACACGAAAATACTGCACACACTGACAGGAATGGGTAGCGCTGCTCTTGCGGCTGCTGTGCCTTACCTGGGAAGGTGATCTGAATTTCCCGCGAGGGACAAAGAAATACAGTCATTTGCAAAAGTTTAAGACCAGACATGATTTTGTAAAATAAATTTGACACAACTGATTTGGTGGCCTTCAAACCAAATTATATAAGTTGATTTTCCCCAAAAGCGTAATACAGCACAATTTGAAAAGTGCCGACATCTAAAAGTTTTTTGTTTTGGTTTCTTCTCTCACATGCTCTGTAAAACGTCCTCTTTTTTCCCCTCATATTCTTCTTCAACCCAAGTTGGATGATGCAGTAAAAACGTGAAATTAAATAATCTGATGTCATAGCATAAAAATGCTTGAAAATCATGTCTGGTCTTAAACTTTTGGAAATGATTGTATTTTTTTTTTTTAATCAGGTCTAATTCACCAATTTTGTTTCATTTTTCATTTTCACACGTATGCTTTTTGTTTCCACCGTTAGGCATAGACACACTGTGTGAGCCGAGTTTGCTGAACGTTTTGCATGGCATGCATGCTTTGCAGGGTCCTTCTCCTGTTGGTGTTGAACATTGTGTTTTGAATTGCTGTCTCTGTTCTTTGAGAAAATCCTTGTTCTTTGACTGGAACCCTTTACAACATCATGTTTTGAATTGCTGTCTTTGTTCTTTGAGAAAATTATTGTTCTTTGACCAGAACCCTTTACAACATCATGTTTTGAACTGCTATTTCTGTTCTTTAAGAAAATCCTTGTTCTTTGACCGGAACCCTTTACAACATCGTGTTTTGAACTGCTGTTTCTGTTCTTTAAGAAAATCCTTGTTCTTTGACTGGAACCCTTTACAACATCATGTTTTGAACTGCTGTTTCTGTTCTTAGAGAAAATCCTTGTTCTTTGACCAGAACCCTTTACAACATCATGTTTTGAATTGCTGTCTTTGTTCTTTGAGAAAATTATTGTTCTTTGACCAGAACCCTTTACAACATCATGTTTTGAATTGCTGTCTTTGTTCTTTGAGAAAATCCTTTTTCTTTGACCGGAACCCTTTACAACATCATGTTTTGATTTGCTGTCTCTGTTTTTTAAGAAAATAATTGTTCTTTGACTGGAACCCTTTACATAATGTTGCTTATTTGTTACTGAATTTGTTAGCATATGTGCGTATATATGGTCTTGTGAGCATGAGATACAGGTCAGTTGAAACTATTTATCACAATGGTCATTTGTTGACTGCAATAAAAAAAAAAAAAAAATAACATAAATTTCTATTAGTGCAACTTGCTGAGACATGTAAACACGATAATTATAAGATCAGTCTAATATCACTTATGTGAAAAGGCTTTAAGTAAAAAAGGAAGAAGAAGAAGAAGAAGAAAAAGTTGCTTA
The DNA here is from genome assembly GCA_018857735.1 of Alviniconcha marisindica. Classification (NCBI taxonomy): domain Eukaryota; kingdom Metazoa; phylum Mollusca; class Gastropoda; family Provannidae; genus Alviniconcha; species Alviniconcha marisindica. The sequence continues at coordinate 20,158 of JABMCL010003865.1, read as the reverse complement.
TTTGGTTACACTATATTTGGTTAGTTTTGTTTGCTGGTTAATTTCTCACATTATGGTTGTGCACGCATGGTACAAGCCACTACAGAGGCTGAAGGAACTCCTGTCAGAAGAAGTTTAGCTGGAGAGAAATGGGTTGTAAATAATTCAGCTTCAATCTTTCTGCGCATTTAAAAACAACAACAACAACAAAAACCAACACATTAAGGTTAAAAATTACCTTCATTTTTAGGCAGGTTTTGATTTCATAGTTTGTAGTGACTAGTTACTCCTATGCATATATATATGATAATTTTTTGAGGATTTTTTTGTTTTTTCTGGTAAAACCCAAGGGTTCTTTCAGGGCCAGGTGAGATTTTACGCATGTAGCTGTTTGCCTTGCTTACTACACATGAATACATACATGCAATATCTTCCACTGTTCTGGCAGCATGCCAGTTTAAGAGGTCTTGCCTATGGTGATTACGTAGAACTGTACTTAAACCTACCTCACTGATTTCTTAATAATTGTTTACCTGATTCCTAGATTAGACTTGTAGTTTTTGTTTGTTTCTTTTTGGGGGGTTTCCCCCAACCTTTTACCCTGTTTGGTAAGTACAGACATGTATTCAGATTGGAATTTCTCCACTGCTTCCATGATTGATTTAGTAACTGATTTCTGTGGTTAATCATGGGGTGGTTTCTGCTTCCAGTGGGTTTGGGTTTAAACAAAATTGATTTCATATATATATATTATATACATAAAATAATACATTAACAACAGAACAGTTGGGCCGTGCAACAAGCAAACTTACTTATATAAGTATATATGTATTACTTGCAGTGTGTTTGAGTAACCTCAGCATTTTTAGGAGAGGAAGGGCTTCATGCAACACTAAAATGTCTTTTTCTCTGCAGAAGATTTGGAAATATCCACATTTAGCCCAGTTCTTCCTCATTTTGTGTGTGTGCGTGCGTGCTTGCGTGTGCGCATGCAAGCGTATGTGAGAGTGTTGTGTGTGTGTGTGTGTGTGTGTGTGTGTGTGTGTGTGTGTGTGTGTGTGTGAGAGAGAGAGAGAGAAAGAGAAGAAGAGAGAGAGAGAGGAGAGAGAGAGAGAGAGAGAGAGAGAGAGAGAGTGAGTGTGTGTGTGTGTGTGTGAGAGAGAGAGAGAGAGAGTGAGTGTGTGTGTGTGTGAGAGAGAGAGAGAGTAGTGTGTGTGTGTGTGAGAGAGAGAGTGTGTTTGTGTGTGTGTCTGTGAGTGTGTGTGTGTGTGTGTGTGGTGTGTGTGTGTGTGTGTGTGTGTGTGTGTGGGGTGGTGTATGAGAGAGAGAGAGAGAGAGAGAAGTGTGTGTGTGTGTGTGTGTGTGTGTGAGAGAGAGAGAGAGAGAGAGAAGAGAGAGAGATGAGAGAGAGAGAGGAGGAGAGAGAGGAGAGAGAGGAGAGAGGTGTTTGTGTGTGTGTCTGTGAGTGTTGTGTGTGTGTGTGTGTGTGTGTGTGTGTGTGAGAGAGAGAGGAGAGAGATGAGAGAGAGAGAGAGAGAGAGAGAGAGAGAGAGGGGAGAGTGTGTGTGTGTGAGTGTGGGAGAGTGTGTTTGTGTGTGTGTGTGTGTGTTGTGTGGGGGGAGAGAGAGAGTGTGTGTGCTGTTGTGTGTGTCTGTGAGTGTGTGTGTGTGTGTGTGTGTGTGTGTGTGTGTGGGTGGAAGGATGAGAGAGAGAGAGAGAGAGAGAGAGAGAGAGAGAGAGAGAGAGAGAGAGAGAGAGTGTGTGTGTGTGTTTGTGTGTGTGTTGTCTGTGAGTGTGTGTGTGTGTGTGTGTGTGTGTGTGTGTGTGTGTGTGTGTGTGTGTGTGTGTGAGAGAGAGAGAGAGAGAGGAGAGAGTGTGTGTGTGTGTGTGTGTGTGTCTGTGTCTGTGAGTATGTGCATGCATGGATGCATCTCAAAAGAGACCACAATTCTGCGGTCTTTCAAATGGGTTCCCCAATGCCGCCTGCTGTGAGGCTGATCCAGTCTGGTGGTTGGGTTTCAGTGGTTCCCCTGGCATGTTTGGGGCGGAGGACTTCGACAACCTTGTAGACAAAGTGGATTACTTCAGTCTCATGACCTATGACTACTCCACTGGGGGCATGTAAGTTGCTGTGTGTGTGTGGGGTGGGGGGGTTGTGTGTTTGTGTAGTGTTTGGCATGTGTGTGTGTGGGGTGGGTGTGTCTGGCATGTGTGTGTGTATGTGTGTGTGTGTGTGTGTGGGTGGGGGGGTGAGAGGAGAGGGGTAGGTTTGGTTGTGATGTTTAGGGGTGTGTGTGTGTGTGTGTGTGTGTGTGTGTGTGTGTGTGTGTGTGTGTGTGAGAGAGAGAGAGAGAGACAGACAGACAGACAGACAGGTTTGGGTGTATGTGTGTGTGTGTGTGTTTGCACATGTGTGTGTGTGTGTGTGTGTGCGAGAGAGAGAGAGAGAGAGACAGAGACAGAGAGAGACAGAGGGAGGTTGTGTTAATGTGGTGTGCGTGTGTGTGTGTGTGAGAGAGAGAGAGAGAGAGAGAGAGAGAGAGAGAGAGAGAGAGAGAGAGAGAGAGAGAGACAGAGGGGGGTTGTGTTAATGTGGTGTGTGTGTGTAAGTGATTTATGCATGCATGTGTGTGTATATGTTGCTGTCAGTAGTGTTATTCTGGCTGTACCCTACATCAGGGTGTATGCATGCCTTGTGCTGTTAGTGAGTGTGCGCACTGTATGAATGCAATCCATTTTATTACAAGTTAAATGTTTTGCAGCTATGTGTGAGCATGTGTGGATGAGTGCATGCACGCTTGTGTGAGTAGTCTGGTTTGCCTGCAGTGAACATCAGAGAGAGTTTGCATCATGATGATGCTCAGCTGTCTGCTTCTGCTTTAGTAGTGTCCTGGCTTCTCTGTAGGAGGTGGATGTGTTGAACCTGACCTGAGGAAGTCTTGCTATTGGGCGGTTCAGTGAAGCTGGTTTGCACGAGTGAATGCCCTTTGTAGTCTTTCGCGCAAGAAGTCACGAGAGGTCGCAACGTCACTTCCGGTCCGATTTCTGAGTAGGCGTTGCTTCATTCTGCGCATAACAATGGAAGTTGAACCCAGAATTGTGAAGCAGTGCAAATGCCACCACTGTTGCAGTTGCGAAAATTACCGGGGAAAGGGGATGGAGGGTGGGGAAAAAAGTGTCTGTGTCATTTTTTGGCTGACCACAAGATCACAAGTTCATGGAAAAAATGCATTTTGGGGCATCCTATAGCACATTCTGACTACAGGCCTAAAAAAAATGTCTTTAAAGTTGGCAATGTAAAATTTGCAAATTCACTGTCACCGCCTTCCATAGTGTGATAGTGAAGAAAGTACACACAGGAAGTAAAAGCAGCCAAGGGACTTAAGTGATGCCAGGCAAAAGCCAAGGGAGTTAACAACCCCGCTTGAACTGCCCAGTAGCCATTATGTCTGGTCTTCCACTCAATTTTCTGCTTCTGTTGAAGTAGTGTCCTGTTCGGTTTTTCTGTCGGAGGTGGAGGTGTTGGCCTGAGGAAGCTTTGCTATTGGTTGCAGCCATCATGTCTTAATAATTATAGTCTTCCACTCCGTTTTTTGCTGCAGTGTTACTAGTGTCCTCGCATCTCTGTAGGAGGTGGAGATGTTGAAATGAAGACGTTTTGGTGTGGGTTGTAGCCATCATGTCCATCGTGTCTAGTTTTCCACTCATTTTTCTGCTTCTGTTTTAGTAACGTCCTGGCTTCTCTGTAGGAGGTGGAGATGTTGATATGAGGACGTTTTGGTGTGGGTTGTAGCCATCATGTCCATCGTGTCTAGTTTTCCACTCGTTATTCTGCTTCTGTTTTAGTAACGTCCTGGCTTCTCTGTAGGAGGTGGAGATGTTGATATGAGGACGTTTTGGTGTGGGTTGTAGCCGCCATGTCCATCGTGTCTAGTTTTCCACTCGTTATTCTGCTTCTGTTTTAGTAACGTCCTGGCTTCTCTGTAGGAGGTGGAGATGTTGATATGAGGACGTTTTGGTGTGGGTTGTAGCCGCCATGTCCATCGTGTCTAGTTTTCCACTGATTATTCTGCTTCAATGTTAATAATGTCCTGGCTTCTCTATAGGAGGCGGAAGTGTTGACCTGAGGAAGTCTGGGGAAGTCTTGCTATGGGTTGCAGCCATCATGTCTTATAGCCTTCCATTCATTTTCTGCTTCTGTGGTTGTAGTGACCTGGCTTTTCGGTAGGAGGCGGAGGTGTTGACCTGTGGAAGGCTTGCTATGGGTTGTAGCCATTGTGTCTTATAGCCTTCCATTCATTTTCTGCTTCTGTGGTTGTAGTGTCCTGGCCTTTCTGTAGGAGGTGGAAGTGTTGACCTGAGGAAGCTTTGGTGTGGGTTGTAGCCATCGTTTCTTGTATTCCATTCAGTTTTCTGATTTTGCGTCAGTGGTGTCTTGGCTTCTCCGTAGGAGGTGAAGATGTTGAAGTGAGGAAGTCTTGCTGCGTATTCTAGCCATCATGTCTAGCTTTCCACTCAGTTTTCTGCTTCTGTTGAAGCAGTGTCCTGGCTGGCTTCTCAATCTTTAGGAGGTGGGGGTGTTGACCTGAGGAAGCTTTGCTACTGGATGTAGCCATCATGTCTTAATATAGTCATCCATTCCGTTTTTTGCTACAATGTTACTAGTGTCCTCGCATCTCGGTAGGAGGTGGAGATGTTGAAATGAAGACGTTTTGGTGTGGGTTGTAGCCGTCATGTCCATCGTGTCTAGTTTTCCACTCATTTTCCTGCTTCAGTGTTAATAATGTCCTGGCTTCTCTATAGGAGGCGGAAGTGTTGACCTGAGGAAGTCTGGGGAAGTCTTGCTATGGGTTGTAGCCATCATGTCTTATAGCCTTCCATTCATTTTCAGCTTCTTTGGTAGTAGCGTCCTGGCTTTTCTGTAGGAGGTGGAAGTGTTGACCTGTGGAAGTCATGCTGTGTGTTGTAGCCGCTGCGTCTTACGGTCTTCCACTCAAGTTTTCTGCTTTTGTTATTGGTAGGAGGTGGAGGTGTTGACCTGGGGAAACGCTTTGCTGTTGGTTGTAGCCATCATGCCCAAATTAATTCTAGTTTTCCACTCATTTTTTGCTTCAGTTTTTACTAGTGTCCTGGCTTCTCTGTAGGAGGTGGAGATGTTGAAATGAGGACGTTTTGGTGTGGGGTGTAGCCACCATGTCCATTGTGTCTAGTTTTCCACTCATTTTTCTGCTTCTGTGTTACTGATGTCTAGGCTTCTCTGTTTGAGGCAGAAGTGTTGACCTGAGGAAGCCTTGCTACGGGTTGCAGCCATTGTGTCTTTTAGCCTTCCATTCATTGTTCTGCTTCTGTGTTATAGTGTCCTGGCTACTCTGTAGGTGGCGGAAGAGTTTACCTGTGGACGTCTTGCTGTGGGTTGTAGCCATCATGTCTTAATATAGTCTGCCACTCAGTTTTCTGCTTTTGTGTTATAGTGTCCTGGCTTCTCTGTAGGAGGTGGATGTGTTGACCTGAGGAAGCTTTGCTGTTGGTTGTAGCCATCGTGTCTTAATAATTATAGTCTTCCACTCGGTTTTTTGCTTCTGTGTTACTAGTGTCTTGGCTTCTCTGTTTGAGGTGGAAGTGTTGACCTGGGGAAGTCTTGCTATATGGGTTGTAGCCATTGTGTCTTATAACCTTCCATTCATTATTCTGCTTCTGCTGAAGTAGTGTCCTGGCCTTTCTGTAGGAGGCGGAGGTGTTGACCTGTGGAAGTCTTGCTGTGGGTTGTAGCCATTGTGTCTGGTCTTCCACTCAGTTTTCTGTTTCTGTGTTAATAGTGTCCTGGCATCTGTGTAGGAGGTGGAAGTGTTGACCTGAGGAAGCTTTGGTGTGGGTTGTAGCCACCGTTTCTTGTATTCCATTCAGTTTTCTGATTTTGCGTCAGTGGTGTCTTGGCTTCTCCGTAGGAGGTGAAGATGTTGAAGTGAGGAAGTCTTGCTGTGTGTTCTAGCCACCATGTCTAGCTTTCCACTCAGTTTTCTGCTTCTGTTTCTGTAGGAGCTGGAAGTGTTAACTTGAGGAAGTCTTGCTGTGTATTCTAGCCACCATGTCCAGCCTTCCACTCAGTTTTCTGCTTCTGTGGACGTAGCGTCCTGGCTGGCTTCTTGATCAGCAGGAGGCGGAGTCAGTACCACTGATTCTGACAGACTGCTGACGTTTCCATGGTTACAATTTGCCTCAAACACTCCGCCACTCTGATTCTGCCTCCTCTTTTAAAGCCGCCTTCAAGACACACATGTTTAATAATTATTTGTGAACTGTTTTTCACAGCCGTGCCTATCCCCTCATCTGTCACGTGAGAGTGTGTGTGTGTATGCGTGTGTGTGCGTGCGCGTGCATGTGTGCGTGCGTGTGTGTGTGTGTGTGTTGTTGTTGTTGTTGGTGTTATTGTACAGTGCCATGTGCTCCCACCATGTGCGGTAGATGCGTGCTCTAGAAATTCTCTTTATTATGATTACAGGCCTGGCCCCAATAGCCCCATCTGGTGGGCACGTCAGTGCGTGGAGACCATCTGCCCAACCACCAACAGCAAGCACAGGAGCAAGATTCTGCTGGGCCTCAACTTCTACGGCTCTCACTACATTGTCGGCACCAAGGTGGAGCCCATACTGGGGACACAGTGAGTTGGTTTTGTCACTGTCATGCAGGAAGTCACAATGCGATACAGTACAACGCAACTTTATTGTCTCTGTGTAGAGAAATTTGCCTTCTGGCTCGTCATTGACATAAAACATTCAATACATTTTACAATAAAACATCAACAATTTAATAGAACACGCAGCTAAACAAACGCTCAAATACAAAGCCAAAATACTTAACAATAGCAATGTACGTATACACACACGCACACACACACATACACAAACACACATATACACAAACAGACACTGACACTGTGAGTGAAACAATATGTAGGCTTATCAATGCTCTCTTTCTCCCCGATTTTCCTCAGAGTGTGGTACACACACGCACGCACACACACACACACATACTCACGCCCATCCACGCACACACACACACACACACACACATACTCACGCCACCACGCCACGCACACACTACACACAGCACCCCACCACCACACACACGCACACACCCCACCCACGCACCACATACACACGCCCACCCAGCACACACACACACACACACACAGCACACACACACCACGCCACCCACAGCACACAGCACACCATACACACCCCACACGCACACCACCACACACACACACACACACCACCCACACCACACACTGCCCACCCACTCCACAACACACACCCACACACACCCACACACACACACACACACACACACACACACCACACCCCACCACACACACACACACACCCCACCCACCCACACACACACACACACACACACACACACAACACTGACTCGCTGTGTCTGTCTGTCTTCAGGCTGGTGGACTTACTGCAGAAGCAGAAGCCATCCATCCACTGGGACCCTACGGCAGCAGAACACGTCTTTGAGTTCAAGTAAGCCACACTGGACACCTTTGGTCTTCGTGTGCACAGCCTGCACTGAGATCATTGTGTGCGTCCCCATCTCTCATCCTTGTCTCCCTCCTTTCAATTTCGAGAGAGTAGGCAGCACGGACTAAGAGCCCGGGGACACACAGAGGCCTTCTTCTTCTGTCAAGCTCCATTACTCTGGAACAATCTTTAAATCTGCCCTCAGGACCCATCTTTTCTCCTCTGGACTCTGAATGCCTTGCCTGTGTGCGTGCAGCCGTGGGCCATTGGTTTTGTGTGTGTTGGAAGTGATGAGAAAGATGTTGAATGAAGTGTTGTAGTGTGCTTGTTTACGCAGTCAGTAGGGTTAAGTGTGCTCAAGGCTGTGGATATATTTGGTTGACCCTGTTGTTTTTGCATTGTGCGTTTCGGGCTCTTGTTAGGTGTAAGCGCTTTATAAATGCTCTTTTACATTACATTACACACATACGCATGAATGCATGTCTTTATTCATACACGCATACATGTCCGTATGCACACACACACACACATGTCTATGTGCATGTACACATGCAGGTTCGCATTCACACATGCATGCATGCCCGTGTGCACACACACACGACTGTGTGCACGCACACACGTCAGACACATTGAGGTATTTTCTAGCGTAAGTAAAAACAACACTAACACCACATTCTGTTCAGAATTTTCGGTTTTCTTGAAACCTTTCTCAGCGAACTGGGACTGAAGAATGCTGAGCGTCACAAATACATACATAAATACATGCTGGTATTGTGTAATATAGTGGCTGTTAACTTTGACCTTCGTGTGGTCTTCAGGTCATCCCTGGGCCGACACGTGGTCCACTACCCGACCCTCTTGTCCATCTCACAGCGACTGCACCTGGCGCAAGAACTGGGCACCGGCATTTCCATCTGGGAGATTGGACAGGGCATGGACTACTTCTATGACCTCTTCTAGGTCATCAACATTTCTTCTGCCGCCTTCTTCTCTGACTCCCCCCCACCCCCACCCCCCCCACCCCACCCCACCCCCCCATCCCACCCCCAGTGACTTCAGATGCAGTGTTGAGGGCTGTATAAACCCTTCACTCCATTAACTAACCCCCCCCACCCACCCCCCCCCCCACCCCCCTCCCCCTCCCCCCTCCAGCAAACATGCCGGATCTGATTCGCATCTGTCCCGGATTGGCTCGGAAGCTTTGGCCAGAAGCAGGCTTGATGATTCTTGCACACCGGCTTGCTTCCAGACTGGATCCGTTTGGCCAAAACCTTACACAGTCAGCCAGAATCAGATCGGATCCTGGCTGGTTTTTTTGCACAATATGATCCATGCCGTCTGTGGAAGAACACAAACGAGCCTGAAAGTGGGAAACTGGTAGCCGGCTGATAGCGTTTTGCCAGAACCGGGCCCGATGATTCACCAGAACCTGACGAGGCCATCCAGATTGGATCTGGGCCAATTTGCACAATATGATCCGGGCCTTCTTCGGAAGAGCAGCACTGAATGGAATGTGGGAAGTCAGATCCGGCGTGTCCAATCTGGCGCAATTCTGTCTGCATGTGGCCGTATGGCAATGGTCATAACTGGCCACAACATAACCAAAATGCTTCTGAATTGGATCCGGCATGTTTATTTGACCTTCCCCCCCCCCCCCTCAGTCAGCCCCCCACCCCTGTGCACTTTTGCTCAAACCATTGGGCTTACCACAGTTCTACTACTACTACTATTTACTACAAAGTCCTTCCCCACCAATTGCAAATCAACAGCATGTGTGTGGGGTAAGGCTGGCGACCAGGCGACCAGCCAAGCTGTTGGTCATGAAAACACCAGAGGACTTTGCAGAGATTGGCTGGACAGTTTGACATGAGGTGAGAGTTGGTTACCACATGAATCCCTGGTATTCTGAGTCTTGAAACTGGCTGAAAGGGAAAACTCCTGACTGTGGGATCGTTTAAACAGAGAATTTCGAAAATCGTCCGACCAGGAAAGTTTTGATTTTGAAATTGGACAGACAGGAAATACCAGAACCTGAAACTGGTTAAATGGTAAATTCCTGGTTCTGAAATAGGGTCAGATAGGAAATTACACATTTTGAATTGAGATTGAGAAGCATAATAATCAGTTCAGCGGAATGTTATTTCTTTTGCGAATAGAAGGAAATGATTTAAAAAAATACTTATAAGAATGGTGATGTCTGATGTTTTTTTTAAAGCACAATACCCCATAGGCCCATTCAGGGCTGTTGGCAATTGTTGAACACAAATAATGCAACCCATACAGCATAGCTTCAAGATGTTCACAATTGTCAGTTTTCACCCTTGCCGTCATTTCCAGACTATTCACTCAAAGGAAATGCTAGAAGACTGATTCAGATTTCTCTCCGTGTGTCTTTCATCATGTGACTGCATATACTTTGATGGTTGTGAATTAACTGAACAGGGATTCCAAACTGTTTGTTCCTTTGGTGCTTGTTGGGTACGGAAAATTTTGACCTTTTCTCTGCCAAAAGATTCATGCTGCTGATGCAATTTTTTTTCTCTCAGAAGAGTCTTCGCGGACAGGCTAAATCAGCCCAAAGTGTTCATTTTATGTGGTGAAGTAAAACATTGACAGTAATTTCATCTGGCCTGCAGGCCACCAGTGACCAAGACTCCAGTTGTTTGAGGAAATCTGGATCTGGTCATGGATTGAGGCTCTGTGATCTTGTTTCCCACGGAAACCTGGATCTGGCCACGGATTGAGGCACTGCGATCTTGTTTCCCAAGGAAACCTGGATCTGGCCCCAGAATAGCTTTTAGGCACTTGTTTGCGTAAAATTCATTTCTAGAACCGCCCCTGAGCATGCATGAACAGAATTTGAGCAGTACATCAGTCTTGTTGATGGTGACCGGTTAAAACTTTAAAATGTTTTTAAGTTTTGAGAAAAAGGAACAAATGTGTTTTAAATATTCGAAATTTGACATTCATTTTGAAGATTTTTTATGGGCTTGTGAATGTTGATATAATGTTATTTGAGAAAAGTAAGTAACAGCAGTTTTCTGTGACAAATAGGTGCCACTTTTCTTTAGACAGGTTTTGTCTGAAATAATGACAGTATACTTCTCAAAAGATGGTTGCCCCAACTTATAGAAGACACTGAAATAAAAACTTAGGGATTTTGTTGTAAACTGCCGATTAATTTTATATCGAAGGTAGAAAACTAGTTTTGTGAATGACAACTCAGACAAGTATTGCATCTGACGGAAGCCTACTTTGACTGATGCAGGTTATATGAATACTTTCAGCTTCATTTGCTTTTTCCAAAATGTCCACTCTGCCTTGCTTTGAGAAGCCATTACATCACTTTGGTGCTATGCACAGCCTTGAAACTTACAGCAAGTGACAGGTCCTTAGTTTCAATAAATGCTGAGACGGACACTTTGCCCTCCTGTTAATCGTCAGAGTGATCAAGTCAGGCCTTGGCTTTTACCCTGTTAGCCAAACTGGGAGCAAAAAAAAAAAAATGACAAGATAAGAATTGCCTGAACGATCCTTTCAGATGTGTTGATTTGTTGCATTGCCCTGATATAACTGTAATGGTTGACTGGGCATAAAACACCACTTACGTACTTACTTGATTCGTTGCTGTTATTATGTTGATGTTGATGTTGCTGCAGTTATTAATTTTGCTGTTCTTACTGTTGCTGCTGCTGCCACCACCATGGCTGCTGTTGCTGTTTTTAGTCCTTGGTTAGAACTGGGAGGCTCCTACCAGACCTGGATGTGATTTTGTGTTTGCAGCCATTATCCTGCATGTACATGAATCCATACGCACGTAATGTCATGTGCCATTCAAGTATTTGCAGGCCAATTTCAGAAGTGTGGAACTGTTTTGTTGTGTAAGTTACAGTCAGTGAATGAAGCTTTTCCATGATGTGGAAAAGTGAGTGCAACAAATTTCACTGTGGCCCTTTCAGTTGTGGCTATAAAGTCCAGTTGATAGCAGTGCCATTAACACCGTAAGTGTGTGTGTGTGTGTGTGTGTGTGTGTGTGTGTGTGTGTGTGTATGTGTGTGAGAGTGTGTGAGTGTGTGTGTGTGCAAACAATGCCACTGACACCTGAAACATGTGTGTGTGTGTGCATGCATGCGTGTGTGCATGTGTGTTTTAATTAAGGACATCTTTTGGATTTTTTTTTTAGGTCAGTATTATTATTGTGATGTGTGTGTGTGTGTGTGTGTGTGTGTGTGTGTGTGTGTGTGTGTGTGTGTGTTTGCATGTGCACTCATGTGTGAGTGAGTGTGCATGTGTATTTGTGTGTGTGTGTGTGTGTGTGTGTGTGGACATGTGTGAGCGAGTGTGTGTGTGTGTATGTGTATGTGTGTGTGTGTGTGTGTGTGTGTGTGTGTATGCATGCGTGTGTGTGTGTGTGTGTGTGTGCATGCGTGCGTGTGTGCGTGCATGCATACATGTGTGGAAAGAGAAAGGCTTTGCACTGCATACCTGTACATATCGGTATTGATTGTGAGCTTTGACAGGACATTATTGATGCAAATTGCCCCTTGCTACACAGCCCATTGCCACCTTTGGTGGTTTAGCTGCTAGATGGATGGAAGTAACACTGTAGGTAGAGGGTTCCACACCTGTGGGCTCCTTCCTCTTTCCTCACAAGTGTTTGATCTGACCTCCACGTGGTGCTCGTGTTGACTGATGGAACGCACGGTGATCGGAGGCTGGTGCAGCATTCAAATGGTCGTAATTTGCCTCACCTGATTGCAGCTGATAGCTCTCTTCGTCAGTGGATGTGCGCCATTGCTGCCTTTGAATGTTTTGTTTGGAATCCACTGGCCTTTTCCTCTGTTTGAATGTTTTGTTTGGAATCTGTTGGCCTTTTCCTCTGTTTGAATGTTTTGTTTGGAATCTGTTGGCCTTTTCCTCTGTTTGAATGTTTTGTTTGGAATCTGTTGGCCTTTTGCTCTGTTTCACTGTTTTGTTTGGAATCTGTTGGCCTTTTGCTCTGTTTGAATTAAATTTTTTGGAATCTGTTGGCCTTTTGCTCTGTTTCAAAGTTTTGTTTGGAATCCACTGGTCTTTTCCTGTGTTTGAATGTTTTGTTTGGAGTCTGTTGGCCGTTTGCTCTGTTTGAAAGTTTTGTATGGAATCTGTTGGCCTTTTCCTCTGTTTGAATGTTTTGTTTGGAATCTGTTGGCCTTTTGCTCTGTTTCACTGTTTTGTTTGGAATCTGTTGGCCTTTTGCTCTGTTAGAAAGTTTTGTATGGAATCTGTTGGCCTTTTCCTCTGTTTGAAAGTTTTGTTTGGAATCTGTTGGCCATTTGCTCTGTTTCAAAGTTTTGTTTGGAATCTGTTGGCCTTTTGCTCTGTTTCAAAGTTTTGTTTGGAATCCACTGGTCTTTTCCTGTGTTTGAATGTTTTGTTTGGAGTCTGTTGGCCTTTTCCTCTGTTTGAATGTTTTGTTTGGAGACCACTAGTTTTTTCCTATGAAAGTTTTGTTTGGAATCCACTGGCCTTTTCCACTGTTTGAAAGTTTTGTTTGGAATCTGTTGGCCTTTTCCTCTGTTTGAATGTTTTGTTTGGAATCTGTTGGCCTTTTGCTCTATTTGAATGTTTTGTTTGGAATCTGTTGGCCTTTTCCTGTTTGAATGTTTTGTTTGGAATTCATTGGTGGAATCCACTGGTCTTTTCCTCTGTTTGAAAGTTCTGTTTGGAATCTGTTGGCCTTTTCCTCTGTTTGAAAGTTCTGTTTGGAATCTGTTGGCCCTTTCCTCTGTGTGAAAGTTTTGTATGGAATCTGCTGGCCTTTTCTTCTGTGTGAAAGTTTTGTATGGAATCTGCTGGCCCTTTTCTCTGTTGCCATGCTTTAACTTGTGAGGACAATAGCAGGCACCGTTCTGTTTTTTGGCTTGCTATATTGATTGTGTTTAACACTCTGATTGGCTGTCCACTTGGAATATTGATTGTATTTAACATTCTGATTGGCTGTCCACTTGGAATATTGATTGTGTTTAACACTCTGATTGGCTGTCCACTTGGAATATTGATTGTATTTAACATTCTGATTGGCTGTCCACTTGGAATATTGATTGTGTTTAACATTCTGATTGGCTGTCCACATGGAATATTGATTGTATTTAACATTCTGATTGGCTGTCCACATGGAATATTGATTGTATTTAACACTCTGATTGGCTGTCCACATGGAATATTGATTGTGTTTAACACTCTGATTGGCTGTCCACATGGAATATTGATTGTGTTTAACATTCTGATTGGCTGTCCACATGGAATATTGATTGTGTTTAACATTCTGATTGGCTGTCCACTTGGAATATTGATTGTGTTTAACATTCTGATTGGCTGTCCACATGGAATATTGATTGTGTTTAACATTCTGATTGGCTGTCCACATGGAATATTGATTGTGTTTAACATTCTGATTGGCTGTCCACATGGAATATTGATTGTGTTTAACATTCTGATTGGCTGTCCACATGGAATATTGATTGTGTTTAACACTCTGATTGGCTGTCCACATGGAATATTGATTGTGTTTAACACTCTGATTGGCTGTCCACATGGAATATTGATTGTGTTTAACACTCTGATTGGCTGTCCACATGGAATATTGATTGTGTTTAACATTCTGATTGGCTGTCCACTTGGAATATTGATTGTGTTTAACATTCTGATTGGCTGTCCACTTGGAATATTGATTGTGTTTAACATTCTGATTGGCTGTCCACATGGAATATTGATTGTGTTTAACACTCTGATTGGCTGTCCACTTGGAATACTGATTGTGTTTAACATTCTGATTGGCTGAGGTGCATGAGTGATTGTCAGCTCAGAATCCTCTCTTTTGGTTTAAACAAGAATTTATTCAAGACAAAATAAAGATACAATGACTGGTCATGGGCTCACCAACAAGCGTGCGGCTTATAGAATCCTGTACTGACTGTCAGTTTCGTTATACTCATATTAACCTGACTATATGATGGCGACGTGCCAAGGACAGTTTATAATTGGACATGCACTAAACACATTTTTGATATCCAAACACATAAAAGATTCAAAAGAACGCTTATTTATTATGACATAGACACACAATCTGCAAATTTTCCAGGTAATCCCCTTCGTCAAGCAACAAAACAACAGATAAAGGGTTAAAAACTCTGAAAAATTAGATGACTTATCTTCTGTTTGGTTGAGTTGTTGGTTAAGTGTCGTTTTGTCATGTGACGAAGGTATTACCCCAAAAATTTGCAGATTGTGTGTCTATGTCATAATAAATACGCGTTCTACTGAATCTTTTATGTGTTTGGATCTTGTTTTAGAACGCTAGCAGTCATTCATGTTTCACATTTTCAGTATAATTGTTGTGCATTAATTATTGTATATATTTGATATAAAATCAGTCTGATTCAACCTGCATTGTTAACCAGGCATTTCAAACCAGTTATCTGTCAATCTGCCATTGTTCGAAGTGGAACTGTTGGAGCATTTTCTCTTGTTGATTTTACATTTATTCATCAACACTGCGTGATTTCGATCTTATTTTTGTGAGAAAGTGACCACCTTAAAAGAGCACACCTTCAAAACAAATCTTGTGTGCTTTTTTCTTTTCTTCTCAGATTTTAAATATAGGTAGGAAGAATTGGGGTCAGGCTCAGTTCCATTAAATAAGAGAAACAACATTTACATCCAGTATGCTAAATGTTTAACACACACACAAGCACATGTATATGTATGCATGCACATGCGCACACACATGCACGTGCATGCACACACACGCACACATACATGCATACACACACACACACACACACACACACACACACACACACACACACACATTAATGTTAAATACAAGTCAAACATGATCACAGGTAATTTTACTTTGAAAAGGCTGTTTGTATGACAGATTATATTTAGCACAATAAATGTATGATTCAATTAATTTTACACTCTCATACATATATGTATATATACACAGTTATCCAAAGCATCATACCTAGTATAATGTAGAGAAAAAATATTGCACATGAACAAAGCACTTATCAAAAACTTTCCGGCCATGACAGAAGGTATTCTTGGTCATTGCTGGTCGTCCATCTTTCATCATACAATCGCACCTTATACAGGAAGAGAGAGAGGCAAAGATGTTTGCTGAACACATTCTCGAAACCACATGTTTTAATTGCTATACTAACAGGGCCAGCCTTCGCCAAAAAGGTGTTCGATCAAACTGGGAGAAAAGATCAAAGTCCAGTCTCAAAATCAAGAATTTTGTTCTCAAGCATCCTGTTGAATTTACGTTCAATTTAGAAAACTGCTAGTTTGATGTGCTATACTAACGGGGCCAGCCTTCGCCAAAACGATGTTCTGCCAAACTGGGATAAGAGATCAAAGTCCATTCTCAAAATCAAGATTTTTGTTCTCAAGCATCCTGTTGAATTTACATTGAATTTTGAAAACTACTAGTTTGATGTGATATACTAACGGGGCCAGCCTTCGCCAAAATGATGTTCTGCCAAACTGGGAGAAGAGATCAAA
The DNA here is from genome assembly GCA_018857735.1 of Alviniconcha marisindica. Classification (NCBI taxonomy): domain Eukaryota; kingdom Metazoa; phylum Mollusca; class Gastropoda; family Provannidae; genus Alviniconcha; species Alviniconcha marisindica. Next base: position 4,097 of record JABMCL010003865.1, on the reverse strand, counting down.
GTCCATTCTCAAAATCAAGAATTTCGTTCACAAGCATCTTGTTGAATTTACGTTCAGTTTAGAAAACTACTGATGAGTGATTACCAGTGGTACCGAATGCACTAAATACTTGACAAGTGCAACAGCATGCAAAATGACCGTTGAAGCCTCTGTTTTTTTGGTTTGTTTCTCTCTCTCTCTCTCTCTCTCTCTCTGGCTCTTTTAGCATGCACCTCTCACACTGAAAACAAAGAATGGAGTGATAAGCAACAGGTGAGCTATATTACCCTTGATGGTATTTCTCACCCAGATATTACTGTCATGGTTGACTGGGCGTTAAAAATCAATTATCTATTTTGTGCAACCAGTTTGCTTTATCATCACTCATGGAAACTTGGATTTTAAGTTTGACATAAAATCACCCAGTAATTTTAAAATGAAATCTTGATTCATAGTTTTTACTTTTGAGTCTTCTGTCTGTTATATCTTGCGAAGACTGGTTACTTTAAAAATGAGCTCCACATGTGCTAGGTAGTATACAGAATGTTTTCTTCCCACACTAACTCTCAACAGTTTACCCTTCTTTCTTTTCTTTTTTTTCAAATCGAAATTATGATTACATAGGATTTTTGGTGAAGTTTTCCATGTCTATATTTTGTTAATAGACTGCTAAAATCAAGTTGTTTTTTGTTTTTTGTACGGAAATCATGAATTGTAAAAAAATTAACTTCAGCATTTCAGATAATGATTTTATTAACTGCCAATTTCTGGATTCTTGTAAATGAGAAGATGTTATTCTAAAAGCTGGATATCTAGGGTGTGGGGGGGGGGGGAGGTTAACTGGTGCCATAACCATAAAAATCCCAGCAGATGTTGCTCAGCCTTTTGTTCCAATGCTTCTTCCCGGAGATAAATCCTACAAGATCCACACACAAAAATGGATGCAACCTTGAGGGAATTGCAACACACCATCCAGTTAAAGGGCCATTCTCCCTGCTGTTGCTTTTTTGTTTCCAAATCAGAGTCTGTGACAGATTTCTCTGCAGAAGGGCCCCTGACACACCAGTGGAACTGAACCTTAGGCACGTGCTCTCTCTTTTGAAAAAACAACACGTTTTCTTCACATCTAGATTTAGGACAATGCCCCTTAAAACTGTTGCGTCACTCCCCTCAGTCATCACTTCAACAACTTTCATCAGCAATTTAGAACAGAAGTCCATTTCCTCAAATTGCACTTTTTTGATGGGAGGGGAAAAGGGGGTGGGTGGGGTGGGGGGGGGTGGCTGGGGGGGGGGTGTCTGTTTTTGTGGCCGTTTTTCAACTTTGGTATCACCCTGGGTGTGAGGAAACGGCTTTTAAAAAAATTAGAAGGCCTTCTCCAACTTTGCGTTCAGAGAGTAGCTTCCACGTCTTGCTTGAGCGGTGAGGGTGACTTTTTGCCGTTGTCGGATACCCTGGGTGAGCTGACGTCATTGGTGGTGACGTCATTGGTGGTGACGTCAGTTTTGCTGGCATCTGTGCTGGCAGGCAGCAAGGTGATGTCCAGCTCTTTGGCGTCCGGGTTCTCTGCCCACTTTCTCTCAAATTCTGCAACAGATGGGATCATCATCATCATCACCATCACCACCATCATCAAAAAGGCAATGAAATAAGCAGGTAACACTGCACACAGGCGACATGACGTTAGTGCATTTTTATTCCCTGAACCTAGCGGTGTAACTACCCATGTAGGGGTCATCAAGTCTTCCCCTTGCCACTGATGGTGAATTCACTCGCCTAGTACTAGTGGTCCCAAGTCTTCCCCTTGCCACTGATGTTGAATTCACTCGCCTAGTACTAGTGGTCCCAAGTCTTCCCCTTGCCACTGATGTTGAATTCACTCGCCTAGTACTAGTAGTCCCAAGTCTTCCCCTTCCCACTGATGTTGAATTGGCTTGCCTAGTACTAGTGGTCCCAAGTCTTCCCCTTCCCACTGATGTTGAATTGACTCGCCTAGTGCTAGTGGTCCCAAGTCTTCCCCTTCATGGGACTAATAATAATAGCAATGAAATATTTGTAAAGCGTGAACCTCTAACACAAAATAGAGCCTTCACTGGCGTGGTGTACAGAAAGCAAACTGAACACCCAAACTGAGACGCCACAAGCGGAAAACGACAATGACAGCAAACAATTAAAACCACAGAGCAAAAATAGCACCTACATCACGCACACATGCACGCACGCACACACACGCACACACACACACACACACACACAGCAGTCAACTATGAATAATTTACAGAAGAAGGCGGAGGTGATGACAAAGTTTGCTAACAGCAGTAGGCTTTAAACAGATGGCTCTTCTGGGCGGGTTTTGATAAAATAAAACATGCAATGCTTGACAGAATACGTCTGGTTTCAAAAGGCAGAGAGTTCCAGACAGTAGGAGCAGAGCGGCAAAATCAACAATATGCAATGGTTGACAGAATATGTCTGGTTAGTTCAAAAGGCAGAGAGTTCCAGACAGTAGGAGCAGAGCGGCAAAATCAACAATATGCAATGGTTGACAGAATATGTCTGGTTAGTTCAAAAGGCAGAGTTCCAGACAGTAGGAGCAGAGCGGAAAATCAACAATATGCAATGGTTGACAGAATATGTCTGGTTAGTTCAAAAGGCAGAGTTCCAGACAGTAGGAGCAGAGCGGCAAAATCAACAATATGCAATGGTTGACAGAATATGTCTGGTTAGTTCAAAAGGCAGAGAGTTCCAGACAGTAGGAGCAGAGCGGCAAAATCAACAATATGCAATGGTTGACAGAATATGTCTGGTTAGTTCAAAAGGCAGAGAGTTCCAGACAGTAGGAGCAGAGCGGCAAAATCAACAATATGCAATGGTTGACAGAATATGTCTGGTTAGTTCAAAAGGCAGAGATTCCAGACAGTAGGAGCAGAGCGGCAAAATCAACAATATGCAATGGTTGACAGAATATGTCTGGTTAGTTCAAAAGGCAGAGAGTTCCAGACAGTAGGAGCAGAGCGGCAAAATCAACAATATGCAATGGTTGACAGAATACGTCTGGTTAGTTCAAAAGGCAGAGAGTTCCAGACAGTAGGAGCAGAGCGGCAAAATCAACAATATGCAATGGTTGACAGAATATGTCTGGTTAGTTCAAAAGGCAGAGAGTTCCAGACAGTAGGAGCAGAGCGGCAAAATCAACAATATGCAATGGTTGACAGAATAGTCTGGTTTCAAAAGGCAGAGAGTTCCAGACAGTAGGAGCAGAGCGGCAAAATCAACAATATGCAATGGTTGACAGAATATGTCTGGTTAGTTCAAAAGGCAGAGAGTTCCAGACAGTAGGAGCAGAGCGGCAAAATCAACAATATGCAATGGTTGACAGAATATGTCTGGTTAGTTCAAAAGGCAAAAGTTCCAGACAGTAGGAGCAGAGCGGCAAAATCAACAATATGCAATGGTTGACAGAATATGTCTGGTTAGTTCAAAAGGCAGAGAGTTCCAGACAGTAGGAGCAGAGCGGCAAAATCAACAATATGCAATGGTTGACAGAATAGTCTGGTTAGTTCAAAAGGCAGAGTTCCAGACAGTAGGAGCAGAGCGGCAAAATCAACAATATGCAATGGTTGACAGAATATGTCTGGTTAGTTCAAAAGGCAAAAGTTCCAGACAGTAGGAGCAGAGCGGAAAATCAACAATATGCAATGGTTGACAGAATATGTCTGGTTAGTTCAAAAGGCAGAGAGTTCCAGACAGTAGGAGCAGAGCGGCAAAATCAACAATATGCAATGGTTGACAGAATATGTCTGGTTAGTTCAAAAGGCAGAGAGTTCCAGACAGTAGGAGCAGAGCGGCAAAATCAACAATATGCAATGGTTGACAGAATATGTCTGGTTAGTTCAAAAGGCAAAAGTTCCAGACAGTAGGAGCAGAGCGGCAAAATCAACAATATGCAATGGTTGACAGAATAGTCTGGTTTTCAAAAGGCAGAGAGTTCCAGACAGTAGGAGCAGAGCGGCAAAATCAACAATATGCAATGGTTGACAGAATAGTCTGGTTTTCAAAAGGCAGAGAGTTCCAGACAGTAGGAGCAGAGCGGCAAAATAACAATATGCAAATTTCAG